>CM039122.1:49896079-49987141 GCA_022036555.1 Microstegium vimineum
TCCTTGTTCTCCACCTTCTCTCCAAGTGACTTAAGGTCATTTACAAGCACCTCAAGCCTATTGAACATCTCGGGCACATTCTCATCTTCTTTCATCTTGAAGCTAACAAATCTTTCCTTCAAGATATAGGCCTTTGCTCCTTTCATGGATGTAGTCCCTTCATATGACTCTTCAAGCTTCTTCCAAGCCTCATGAGCACTCTCCAAGTTTTTGATTTTCTCAAAGACTTCCTTGGAGATTGCCTCATGTATTGCACTCAAGGCAATATCATTGTTTTGGAGCTTCTCCTCTTCGGCCGTGGTGGGTGCCTCTTCATTCACCACCTCAAACTTCTTGTCGACCACCAACCATATCTTCCAGTTGATTGATTTGATATAGGTGGTCATCATGGCCTTCCAATAGCTATAATTGGTGCCATCAAACTTAGGTGCCCTCTTGGTGTTGTTGATATGAGCCATTTTAACATCGTGGGATGTTAAGCCTTTGTAGACGGTGTACTAGCTCTAATACCACTTGAAAGGTCTAGGAATGGCTAGAGGGGGGATCACTTGCGAAAACTCCAGGTTGCGTGGGTTCACGGCTCGAGGCTGCCTTGGCCAGCGCGTCGGCCTCCTCATTCTGACGCCGCGGTATGTGGTTGAGCTCGAGACCATCAAACTTGGACTCAAGTTTTCGCACTTCCTGGCAATATGCTGTCATGCGTGGGTCGACACAGTTGGATTGTTTCATGACCTGGTTAACCACTAGTTGGGAGTCGCCGCGGGCGTCGAGTCATCTTATGCCTAAGTCGACTGCGATCCATAGTCCACTAAGCAAGGCTTCGTACTCAGCCTTGTTGTTAGACGCCGGGAACAGCAAATGCACCATGTACCTCATGGTCACCCCATGGGGTGATGTCAGGACGATTCTTGCGCCTACCCCGGTTTTAATGAGGGACCCGTCAAAGTACAAGGTCCAGTACTCCTATTCAACGGCAGGAGTGGGGAGAGTTGCATCCGTCCATTCCGCAATGAAATCGGACAGGACCTGTGATTTGATGGCGCTCTATGAAGCGTAAGTAATATTTTTATCCATCAATTCCAATGCCCATTTGGCGATGCGATGGGCGGCATCCCTGTTCAGGATGACCTCTCCCAGCGGCGCGTCGCTCATGACTGTAACTTTGTGTGACCCGAAGTAATGTAGCAGCTTTCTTTTAGTCATGATCACCGCGTATACCAGCTTCTGTAGATGGGAATACCTGGTTTTTGAGTCGCTCAGCACTTTGCTGACGAAATACACGGGTCTCTGTACCTTAAGTACGTGCCCTTCTTCCTCCCTTTCGACGACAAGGACCGTGCTTACCACCTGCCTCGTGGCGGATATGTATAGTAGCAGTTCCTCATCGTCAGTAGGGGACACCAGGATTGGCGTGTTGGTTAGTAGCTGCTTGATGTGATCAAGAGCTGACTGGGCCTCGGGTGTCCACGCAAATCGCTTGGATTTTTTCAACAGCCTGTATAGAGGAAAGCTTTTTTTGCCGAGGCGGGAAATAAAATGGCTAAGTGACGCGAGGCATCTGGTGACCCGCTGTACTCCTTTCACGTTGTGGATCGGCCCCATTTTTTGATGGCAGTGATCTTTTCAGGGTTAGCTTCGATACCTCTTTCGGAAACGACAAATCCTAGGAGCATGCCCTTGGGGACCCCAAAGACACATTTCTCTGGATTTAGTTTGATGTTATTCTTTTTGAGTTTTGCGAATGTAAGGGCGAGATCAGCCACGAGCCCGTCGGAGTGCTGGGTTTTGACGACGATGTCGTCTATGTAGACTTCGACGATTTTGCTCATGAGTTCATCAAAGCATCGGATCAAAGTTCGCTGAAAGGTGGCCCCGGCGTTTCGGAGTCCGAAAGGCATGGTGACGTAGCAGAAAGATCCGAACGGGGTGATGAACGATGTTGCGAGCTGGTCTGACTCATTCATCTTGATTTGATGGTACCCTGAGTATGAGTCAAGGAATCAGAGGAGTTCACACCCTGACGCCAGGTCGACAATTTGGTCTATGCGAGGTAATGGATATGGGTCTTTTGGACAGACCTTGTTGAGGCTCGTGTAATCAACGCACATTCTCCATTTCCCATTCTTTTTTCGTACCAGTACAGGGTTGGTGAGCCACTCGGGATGGTACACCTCTTTGATAAAGCCCGCGACGAGGAGCTTTTTTACCTCTTCTCCGATCGCGGTATGTTTCTCTTCGTCGAAACGGCGTGTCGCTGCTTGACGGGCCGGGAGTCCGGCTTGATGTGTAGGGAGTGCTCGGCGACGTCCCTGGGTATGCCCGACATATCCGAGGGCCTCCATGCAAATACGTCGATGTTTGCACGGAGGTAGTCGACGAGCTCGCTTTCCTATTTGGGAGAGAGGGAGGTGCTGACACGCACGGTCCTCTCCTCCCTGTCCCGAGCGTCGAGCATGACCGCCTTCGTAGATCCCGTAGGCTCGAAAGATCCGACCTTCTTGGTGTTCGGGGCCTCTTCTCGCGACGCGCTGGCCTCGGCCGCCATCTCAGCCGCGAGTTGTTTTGAGGCCACGAGTGCCGACGCGTACGTGCAGCACTCGACGTCGCACTCGTACGCGCGTCGGGGCGTCGTGCCCACCGTGATGACACCCCTTGGTCCCGGCATTTTAAGTTTTAGGTAAGTGTAGTTCAGGACAGCCATAAACTTTGCGTAGCATAGTCGTCGATCAATCTGTCTGATGGGATCCGCCTTTTTGCCAGGGATTACCCCGAAAAACGGAGCCCCCGAGGGTCGTAGTCGTGACCGGGGTATAATCATTGCGTCGAGGGTCTCGGCATAGAGGATGTTTAGGCCACTCCCACCGTCCATGAGGACCTTAGTGAGGTGTTTGGTGGCAACAATGGGATCAACAACTAACGAATAGCGCCCAGGATACGGTACATAGTCGGGATGATCATTAGGGTTGAAAGTAATAGGAGATTTAGACCATTTGAGGAAGGTGGGGCAGCGGGGATAGTTGTGTATACCTCTCGGTGTGTGACCTTCTATTAATGCCTGGAGCTGCATGATGCCGGGCCGCCGAAGATCATCAGGGTTTCATCCGCCGGGATGTAGTCGTCATCCTTTGCTCCGCCATCCTCGCTGCCGCCCTCTATCTTCTTCATCCATCTCTTCTTTCTCGCACCACCGCCAAGGAATTTCTTCATGAGGTTTCAATCCTTGAGAAGGTGTTTTACTGGGGTCGCGTCGTTCGTCGGCACGTCCTGCCACTCCTCGCCTTTTTCCGTCGCTGCGAACACATGGTGGATAAGTACCCATGTATGTTCAGCTTTGATGATGAGTGATTGACCAACACGTGAGTGTTTCAGTTTGAGCGGTTTATTCTAACCCTTTGCGAAAGCAAATGTGTGCCTGTCTATCGGCTTGTGGTGTGCAGGTGCTATGCCTAGTAACAGTGGTCAATGGCGTGGAGAAGGTCGAGTAGAAGCTTGCCGTGCCGATGGACTGAGAGCGGTGAAGGGCGGAAGCAAGGCTCAGACTGAGGGACCATGGGCGCCGGCGGACTAGCTGTGGTGGCTAATACTTGGCACCGACGAGTGCGAGAAGACATGGAGGTAGACCGAGTCGGCTGAGTCAAGACGGTGGACGCGTGAGTCGAGCGAAGGCTCAGGGGACTCGGAGTCCGACCGGGCGAAGACAAGGTGGCTCGAGTCGAGCGGTTTGGTGGTTTGGGCCTTAAAACCATCCGAGGACGGTTTCCGAGTTTGGGCCTCAAAAATCAGGGTTCGGTAGTTGAGCCCAAAGCTACCGGTGGCGGGTTTCCTAGGTTTGGGCCTCAAAACCTAGGAGGAGCTTCCGAGGAAGCGGGGATGGCACGTGGCGGAATCCTGGAGGTTGCGTCGAGGCGACGATAACTCCCGGTAGGAAGTGGGGCCGTCCATTCAAACGAGTGGCTGAGAGTTACCGACTTGGATTACAATGTCTTAGAGCTAGGTAATTCGGTCTTGTATCTAGGGGGTCTTTGGGAAATAGCCAAAGCCTCGTTAAATAGAGGATGAAGGGGTATCCTCATCCTCATCTCTTGCATTACTCTCTCTCTCCCACCTATTCCTAGGTTTTCCCTTCCCTAGCTTCTTCTTGCTTGAGATCCACCGTGTCACCGATGTAAGAACTTGTGATTGTTGCGAGGAATCAGAGGTCGTAACCTCCGTAAGCCATGGTGGCTTCGTTTTGATTGATCGTGTCCTCATTTTGCTTGTGTTCTTCGCGTTTTGATTTTGCTCCCTCTTTTCCCGAGATGATTTCTCTTTGTAGGGAGTAGCTCATGCAAATCCGTTTGAACCAAGTTGTGTGTAATCGAGAGGAGCTTCTTTGCACCGAAGGAATTCTCCTCAAACCTCACGAGTGCGTAGATCGGGCGATTTCTTTGTGGCGTTCTTCGTTTTGCTCTCTTCTCCCCCAAATCCGAGTGTTCCCGTTTATCCTCTCCAAATTGAGCGATGATTTCTTCGGGATAGCTCCCCAACTGCACTAGGATCATGCCTACAAAGTTTGGTTGTAGTTGGTGATCATTTGGTTGAGTTTAGGGAAGATTTGGCGGACATCTCTAGTGACCCCCTTCCTAAGAAAGCTAGAGCCACCCAACCCAATAAGAGAGTGTCTACCAAGAGTGTGGTGAGGTACCATTGTGAGTATTGTGAGCGGGATGGGCATTTGGCTGAGTTTTGCTATAGGAGGAAGAGAGATGATCGGAGGCAGGTTGAGTTGAACAACCGGGACATGTACCACCCACGAGTTGGGGTGCGTGAACCGGAAGTTCAGAGGCGCACTTCTAGACCTAGAGGTACAATGCCTCAAGGTGCTAGGCCTCAGGAAGCGAGACCACGTGGTGGTCATGCCCGGCGGGGTACCGGTCATGACCCATATGACTACGGGCCTTGTGGTGGTGGCTTTACTCCACCCTTCTTTAGCGGACCACGTTTTCTCTATCGTGGTGATCGCTATTCCCCCGTGGGGCAGGAGATATTTGGTTTTTATCCTAACCCATTCTTTGGGCAAGTGGAACAACACTGGTATCCTTCACAGTTTACTAACCCCAGTGTTGGTCCGTTTGCTCACCCTATGTCTTTTTATTGATGTAGGAAGGAGGACTGGAGGAGACTTGGATTGTGGATTGTGGATTCCGGATGCTCACGCCATATGACCAGAAGTGCCAAGTGGTTCTCCAGCCTCGACCCCATGTGCCACACCGAGTATATCACATTCGGGGACAAAAGTAAAGGTAAGGTTGTCTCCCGAGGGTCTATCCGAGTGAACTCCTCTTTTGTCCTCAAGGATGTTGCTTTGGTTGCGAATTTATATTTTAACCTTCTTTCGGTTTCGCAACTCCTTGATGACGGTTTTGAGGTGAGCTTTAAGCCAAACCTCTCTTGGATTTTGGACTCTCGTGGTGAGCTTGTTTGCCGGATTTTACCCTTCGGGAAGGTTTTTCGTGCGGATTTTTCTATCTCTTCCGGACCTTCTCGTTGTCTTCTTGCCGGTTCTTCTTCCGAGCTTTGGAAGTGGCATAGGAGATTGGGACATTTGAGTTTTGACTTGCTTGCAAGGCTTAGCTCAATGGACCTTATCCAAGGATTGTCAAAGCTAAAGTTCGAGAAGGATTTGGTTTGCCATCCTTGCAGGCATGGCAAGATGGTTGCTGCTTCCCATCCTCCCGTGACTGAGATCATGACCACTCGACCTGGCGAGCTCTTACACATGGACACAGTTGGTCCAGCTCGGGTTAGGTCAGAGGGAGGGAAGTGGTATGTTGTTGTAGTCGTTGATGACTACTCGAGATACTCTTGGGTGTTCTTTTTGGAGAGTAAGGATGAGGCTTTTCCACTTGTTCGAGATCTGATTTTGAGATTGCAAAATGAGCTACCTAAGAATGCCATAAGAGCTATCCGCAGTGACAATGGCATAAAATTCAAGAATGCTCACTTTGCAACTCTTTGCTCTTCTTTGGGTCTCGATCACCAGTTTTCCTCACCTCACACTCCCCAGCAAAACGGTGTTGTTGATCGCAAGAATCGGACCCTTGTTGAGATGGCCAGGACGATGCTCGATGAGCATAGGACTCCTAGGAGGTATTGGGCCGAGGCACTCAGTTCTACTTGCTATGTTTCCAATCGCATTTTCCTCCGAGCTTTCAAGAAGAAGACTTCTTATGAGTTGCGGTTTGGGAGACCACCCAAGGTAAGTCACCTACGGGTGTTTGGGTGCAGGTGCTTCATCCTCAAAAAGGGCGGTAAGTTGGACAAATTTGAATCACGGTCTTCTGACGGTATCTTTCTTGGTTATTCTACTCACTCTCGTGCTTATCGTGCACTTAACCTTGAGACTAACCGAGTGATGGAGACTTGTGAGATTATCTTCGATGAGACTATGCCCTGTGTTTCCACTGCTTTTGAGCTTACAGGTGATGATGAGGTGAACACTAGCATCTTTGTGGAGGAGGAGCAGGATGATGTCAATTGGGGTGATCCCGAGCCAACTCCACTGACTGCCCCCGTCGACCCTGCGACGTCCACTTCGGCTCACGGTCCCGATCCGAATACTTCATCTATATGGGGGCCGTTCGAGCAGCTTCCTCAGTCGGTGCCCATTGCACCTGAGGGAGCTCCAGCTGCTGTCGAGGGGGAGGCAACTTCGTCTAGGAAGGCTCCCCGCCACATCCAGCAGCAGCATCCGCCAGAGAACATCATCGGCGACATTGATCGTCGAGTCACGCGGTCCAGGTCCTATATCTCTCACTTTGCTCATTCGGCTTTTGTCACTTCTTTTGAGCCCCGAGATGTTGGACACACTTTGATGGATGCGGATTGGGTTAATGCCATGCATGAGGAGTTAGAAAACTTTGAGCGAAACCGCGTTTGGGTCTTAGTTCCTCCACCACCTAGTTGCCACCCTATAGGTACCAAATGGGTTTTCAAAAACAAACAAAGTGAGGATGGGGTGGTAGTGCGCAACAAGGCTAGGTTGGTAGCTCAAGGCTTTTGTCAAAAGGAGGGAATAGACTATGAGGAAACCTTTGCTCCCGTAGCTCGTTTAGAAGCCATTAGAATCCTTCTAGCTTTTGCGGCTTCTAAGGGTTTTAAGCTTTTTCAAATGGACGTTAAAAGTGCTTTCTTAAACGGCTACATAGAGGAGGAAGTTTATGTTAAACAACCTCCCGGTTTCGAAAATCCCAAGTTTCCAAACCATGTTTTTAAACTTCACAAAGCTTTGTATGGTTTGAAACAAGCACCTAGAGCATGGTATGATAGGCTAAAAACCTTTTTGCTTGCTAAGGGCTTTAAAATGGGATCGGTAGATAAGATGTTGTTTCTCCTCAAGCAAGGCAAAGACACTCTCCTTGTCCAAATATACATGGATGATATCATCTTTGGTGGTTCTTCTCATGCTCTTGTTGCCAAGTTTGTAGATCTTATGAGCAGGGAATTTGAGATGAGCATGATGGGAGAGTTGACTTTCTTTCTCGGGTTGCAAATCAAGCAAACCTGGGAAGGGACGTTTGTGCACCAAGGCAAGTACACGAAGGACATCTTGAAGAAGTTTGACATGGGTGAGGCAAAGCCTCTTTCGACGCCCATGTCGACTACGACTGCCTTGGATGCTGACGAGGAAGGAGAGGCGGTGGACTAGACCGAGTACCGAAGCATGATCAGGTCGCTTCTGTACCTGATGGCGACCCGACCGGACATTCAGTTCGCCGTCTGCCTATGTGCTCGCTTTCAGGCGTCCCCATGGACTTCGCACAAGTAGGCGGTGAAACGCATCATGAGGTACTTACGGTTCACTCCCGAATTTGGACATTGGTTATCCACCTCTTCCTTTCTTGTGCTTTGTGGTTATTCTGACGCCGACTTTGCCGGATGCCATCTTGATCGGAAGTCCACTTCTGGGACTTGTCAGTTTCTCGGGTCTTCTTTGGTTTCTTGGTCTTCTCGCAAGCAGTCTAGCGTGGCACAGTCGACGTGCGAAGCTGAGTACGTTGCCGCGGCTAGCTGTTGCTCGTAGTTGATTTGGATGATTGCCACTTTGAGAGATTTCGGTCTTGAGCTTACTAAGGTGTCTCTGCTTTGCGATAGCACGAGTGCAATTAGTGTGGCCAAAAATCCTGTGCTTCATTCAAAGACCAAGCACATTGAGGTCCGCTTTCACTTCTTGCGTGATCATTATGAGAAGGGCGACATTGACCTCCGGCATGTCGAGACCCACAATCAGCTTGCGGATATTCTCACAAAGCCTTTGGATCAAGCTGCGTTTTCTCGCCTTCAGGGCGAGTTGGATGTTTGCTTTCCTTTTTAGAGGAGGAAAGTTGTTGACACCGTTTTTCAGTACATGTCAAATGAGCTAAGGTTTGACTGGTCAGCGGCCGTTCTCCATTGGTATCGGGAAATAATAAGCTAGTATTGCCGATGAGGGGCTGCGGGAAGACCAAGTGCGCTGCCGATAGAGGCTGGATGATCTTTGCCGACAAAGGTTAATTGGTGAAGTCTTGCTGATGCTGATTGCCGATGAAGAGTCATTGCCGATTGCCGATGAAGGGTCATTGCCAACTGCCGATGAAGGGTCATTGCCAACTGTCGATGAAGGGTCATTGCCGACTACCGATGAAGGGTGGTTGCCGATTGCCGATAGGGAATGATTGGTGAAGACAGTTACCAGCACAAGGTCGCTAATCGGGAAGTATTGCCGATGCCGATGGGCATGAAGTGCCGATGAGTACATCATAACTTAGTGTTTGGTGTCAGCAGAAGACTACCGGTGGTCAAAGAAGGAAGGCGCGGATTGAAGGGATCTGCCGATGGAAAGTTTCCATCGAAGAGAAGTATAAGGAAACTAGTGTTTTGTATCAGTATTATTATTATGGTAGTTTGAGTCCGACTCTTGCATGAGTCATTTATTTTCCTTTAAAATAGACGTGTTTGTTTAGGAAAATAAATATTGTTATCCGGCTCCTGCGTGAGTCAGTTTCCTTAAAATTAGGAGTTTGTTTTAGGAAGGATACTTGTCGTGTCTTTGTACAACTCTCCATGCGGGAGTATAAATACGTGCCCGAGGGCTACGGAAACAATATCAATCCAATATCAAACAAACCAATTTTATTCTTATTCTACTTTTTATCGCAATTTACCCTTTTTGCATTAGTTATAACTTTTTAACGAGTTCTTCAAGCTTCGACGGGCTGCATCACCTTGATCTCCGCCAAATCCTTGCAAGTTCCGTGTCGGAGTACCTCTGAGCCTTGGCATCCGGGCGCATCGGTGTTGCCTCGTTCAGCTCTGCTCTAGTTATCCTGATCAAGCCTCAATCGCAGCATCCGGGCGCATCGCTGTTGTCTGGATTGGATCTTGTTCTAGTTATCGTCCTTGTCGATTAATTGGTCAAATCGACTGGCACGCCTCCGGATACCGAGCTTTGGGTAATAGCCCGAGGTGTTCGCAGATCCTGACGCTTTTTGTGTCAACACCTCTTTTGGCACACCCGGTGGGACTTGATTATACAAATCTACACATCTATCATGGGTGATCACGCCGATGTTAACCAAAGGAACGTCATCGAAGTCTCTGAGGCCGATCGGAAAGATGATCAGAAGCAGGCCATGGAGCGGACTATGGAGGAATACAAGCAATTATATCTCAAATCCTTCAGCCTCAGCAGGAGCGGCGAAGCAATCCAGAAGCAAGATCCGCCGTTGCCACGGCAGGTCACGTACGACGCCAATCCTGGTAAGCTACAAGAGATGGTTAATGCCGCTGTAAGTCAAACATTAATTAGTCACTCCAACGTGTTATCCAATACTGGATTGGCATCTACAAACCCATCGGCAGCCCCAATGGCGTCTTCCACTCCCGTGGAACCGTCTGCCGATGTGGCTACATCGCCAAGACCGAACCCTGGCAGCGTCACCAAGCTCAACACAGATCCAGCGGCGTCGGCAATTTCAGGACCAGCCCCTGCTAACTGGTGGGGATATGTATGCCTCCGAATCTATATGCTGGTTCTAATCCGGTGCAGGGGGATAGTTCAGCCTGGAGGGACTCTACGGCATCGGCAACGCAGTCACAACCGATGGCCCCTGTGATGCACAACTCTGCACCTCCTCCAGCCGTACAAGTGCCGTAGATGATCTCCAAGTAATCCCTAAAGTACCTCTGATGCCACCATCGGCAAGCTCTGTGCTGATGCAACACATTATGACAGCTGGCGGTCAAACTCTGGTGGCAAGTTCTCAAGCTGGGGTGCCAGTTCCCCAAGGTAATCTGGTGATTGATTGCTCCAGAATACAAGAGCCACACGCTCCGGTCAGCTATCATCCATCGGTAGGTCATATGCCGATGCTTTATAATCCCGGATGGGTCAACCAGCCGCCAGCACAGCAGCCTGGCATGTCAATGTATCATTATGGAGGCCCAGTGCATGCTCAGAGCGCACCATCGGTACAGCAACCGATGAATACAGGAAATCAGCCTAATCCGCTTAGAGTGCAAAACTATCCATCGGTAGGTCAACCGATGCATAGTGTTCAGATGACTGGTGCTACGCCCGTGACTACTCCGCATCATCTTCAAGAGGCGCATCAGCCGGCTCCACCAGTCAACAATCAGCCAATGAGTCGGTAAGAGTAGGATGCATACTGGGTCGGTAAGATTGCCGAAGTCATGAAAGAGCAATTCGGCATCAAACCCAAGGTCAACACGTACTCTTATCGGACCCCGTATCCTCCTGCATATGACTTGATTCCTCTTCCAAATCGGTACAAGGTGCCCGATTTTACCAAGTTCTCCGGCCAAGACGACACGTCAACAATGGAGCACATCAACCGCTTCATTATCCAGTGTGGGGAAGCTGCCAGCAGGGAGGAGTTAAGGGTGAGATTGTTCTCTTCATCATTGTCTGGATCGGCATTCACATGGTTCATATCGTTGCCTCCAAATTCTATAATTACATGGGCCGATCTAGAGAGGCAATTTCACAAATACTTCTTCGCTGGCATACATGATAAAAGCTTACCGATTTGGTCAAAATGAGGCAACGCAACAATGAATCGGTAGAAAGCTTTGTGCAAAGGTTACGGGACGTGAAGAGCAAGTGCTATAGTCTAGTGCTTGATGATCGGTAGCTGGCAGATTTGGCCGTCCAAGGATTACTGCCGCACATCAAGGATAAGTATGCGTCCCAAGAATTTGAGAGTCTAAGTCACCTGGTGCAGAGGATTGCCGATCAAGATATCAAAACCTTTGAACCCAGGAAGACTTGGAACAAGAAGGTAACCTTCATCGGGAAAGAAGAAGACTCTGTATCGGATGAAGAGTTGAATGTCGATGCAGCCGAATGGGTGAAAGATAAGAAGCCTGTGTCTTGTCCGTTCGGCCAAAAAGAAACTGAGAGGTTCACCTTCGACATCACTAAGGCCGATAGGATGTTTGACTTATTGCTTCAAGAAGGGTGAATCAAGTTGGCGCCCAACCAAGTAATTCCATCGGCCGAGGAGCTCAAGAAGATTAGGTACTGCAAGTGGCATAATGCGACCTCACACAGTACCAATGACTGCAAAGTATTCAGGCAGCAATTGCAGTCGGAGATTGAGTCTGGACACATTAAGTTTGAAAATTCTAAGGTCCAGAAACCGATGAAGATTGATCAGCACCCGTTTCCAAACAATATGGTGGAAATCAGTGAAAAAACCAGGGTGCTGATGTCGGAAGCTGCCAGGAAGAGTTCATCGGTAGATCCTAGCTACCAAGTACCTGAGCGCGATGCAAGAAGGTTTGCTGATGACAGGAAGGGTAAGAAGGCTGCCGATGAAGGTCGCAGTGCTAACAGGGCTCCTGGAGTTGTAATCACACACAAGCAGCCAAGGCGAGATCATCGGCAATCATGTGAAGAAAAGTATCGGCAAGAAGAAGAGGAGCATCGGGAATGGCTTCGGCATAAAGACCATTGGAAGTGTCCCTTCTTCGTTCACTGTTGGGAAGAAGGCATCAAGCTGCCCACTGCCGATAACTGTCCAGAGTGCAATGGGTACTACGCTGTCGATCGGTCAGGTAAGAGACCTTGTTTTGATGACCAGGCACCCAGGTATGCCAAGCCGCTCAGAGAGAACATATCGGCACATGACCGACTAGGGGGCAAGCTCAGTGCCCATGACAGGCTTGGCAGGCGTGTCGATCAAGGGGAACTGGAAGATATGGCTAATGCAAGAGTGCCCGATGAAGAGGTATTCTCCAGGGATCCCAACATCGGAAGAGGTGTCGATGCAAGCGGTGGAAAGCAACACCAGCCCATCTAGAAAACTAAGATTCCTCCGTGGTGCCCTAAGGGTCTGACCAAGACCCAGAAGAGAAGGATTCAGCGCCAACGCCGCGATGACCTGTACAACGATGCAGAACCCTCGAGGGAGAGGCAATGGAGGTCGAAGCGCAAGGACAGGGATCCATCGGCAGACATAAACATGGTCGTCATGTTGCCGATGGAGTTCATGGCACCCGTCAGTGATGATGAAGAGACTGCCGATATGGCGCAATTGGTGTTGGATCCGATGACGGCTGTCTTTGAAAAGCCTGCTGATGATGAGAGGTAGCACTTAAGAGCTTTGTTTGTTAAGGGCAAAGTGGATGGTCAGCCGATGACCAAAATGCTGGTAGATGGCGGCGCGTCGATCAATATAATGCCATATGTCGTGTTCAGAAAGCTTGGGAAAGGCGACCAGGACTTAGTCAAGACCGACATGAAGCTCAAGGATTTTCAAGGCAACGTGTCGATAGCTATGGGAGCCGTATGTGTTGACTTAACCATCGGCAGTAAGACTTTGCCGACCATGTTCTTCGTAATCAGTGGCAAAGGCACTTACAACCTGCTGCTAGGAAGGGATTGGATCCACGCCAATTGCTGTATTCTTTCTACTATCCATCAAAGTCTGGTACAGTGGATCGGGGACAGAATTGAAGTCGTCTGAAGTGAAGCCCCATCCACTGTTGCATCGGCAGAATTGGAAACTTATGAGCAGACCAAGTGCATATCTGGCGAAGCCTGGGATAAAGTGTTCCTTAAAGTTGCCGATTACCACATCAAGCCGATCCAAGCAGTCGGTCCTGAAGAAGAGTTTTAATGGATCGGTTCGCTGACGACGGAAAGCTGGGGCAGGGCTTCACGTCTACCGATGACTTACTCGAGGTTGACATCGGCGATGGTAGTAAACCTATGCCTACCTTTATTAGTGCTAAGTTAGATTCCCAATGTAAGCAGCAGTTAACCGATTTATTAAAAGAGAATAAAGATTGTTTTGCTTGGGATTATACAGAGATGCCTGGTTTGGACCGATCGATAGTTGAACATCGGTTACCCATCAAGTCTGGTTTCCAACCACATCGGCAGCTTGCGCGCCGATGTAATCCTACTATTTTACCTGAAATCAAGGCTGAGATTACTAAGTTAATCGAAGCCGGATTTATTCGGCAATGCTGATATGCCGATTGGATCTCTAATGTGGTTCCTGTGTATAAAAAGAATGGAAAACTCCGTGTTTGTATTGATTTCAGGAATCTTAACAAGGCCACGCCGATGGATGGCTATCCAATGCCCATTGCCGATCTGCTGATCGATGCTGCTGCTGGACATCAAATTATTAGCTTCATGGATGGTAATGCTGGGTATAATCAAATATTCATGGCTGAAGAAGACATATCCAAGACTGCTTTCCGATGTCCAGGTCACATTGGCTTATTTGAGTGGGTAGTCATGACTTTTGGCTTGAAGAATGTTGGTGCTACTTATCAGAGAGCAATGAATTTTATCTTCCATAAGTATATCGGCACAATAGTTGAAATCTACATTGATGACGTGGTGGTTAAGTCTGGAAGCTTCAAGAAGCATCTTGCCGATTTGCGGAAAATATTGGAGTGCACAAGAGAGCATGGGCTAAAGATGAATCCTAACAAGTGTGCATTTGGCGTATCGGCAGGGCAGTTTCTGGGTTTCATGGTGCATCAGAGAGGCATTGAAATCGGTAGAAAGTCTATTGATGCAATTAACAAGGTAGTTGCTCCTACGAACAAGACTGAGTTGCAATCCTTGATCGACAAGATTAATTTCATTAGGAGATTTATATCTAACTTGTCTGGTAAGATTAAGTCCTTTAGCCCTCTGTTAAGGTTGAAAGCCGATCAAGAATTTACATGGAAAGAAGAGCAGCAATCAGCCTTAGAGGAGATTAAGCAATACTTGGTAAATCCTCCGGTCTTGGTTCCACCTCAACACGGGAAGCCTTTCAGGTTATATTTGTCTGTCGATGACGGTGTTATCGGATCAGCCTTAATTCAAGAGTTTGAAGGGAAGGAACGTGTAATATATTACCTGAGCAGAAGATTGGTGGATGCTGAAACCAGGTATTCGGCCATAGAGAGATTGTGCTTATGTTTATATTTCTCTTGCATTAAATTGAGGCATTATTTACTGGCGGCTGAATGCACTGTTGTCTGCAAAGATGATGTGGTCAAGTACATGTTGTCAATGCCGATTTTGAGTGGACGGATCGGTAAGTGGATTTTGGCACTGTCAGAGTTTGACCTAAGGTATGAATCGGCTAAGGCTGTTAAGGGTCAAGTAATGGCCGATTTTGTTACTCAGCATTGTAATATGGTAAGCTTTGTTGAGATTGCTCCTTGGGCTTTATTCTTTGATGGGTCTACATGCAAGGATGGAGCAGGTATCGGTATTCTCTTGATTTCACCCCGAGGGCAGAAGTATGAAATCTCGTTGCCGATTGTTGCTACTTCAACAAACAATCAGGCTGAGTACCAAGCTTTACTTAAGGGGTTAGAATTACTCAGGGAAGTGCGTGCCGATGCTGTTGAAATCTTCGGTGATTCTATGTTGGTGATTAACCAATTGATCGGGACATATGAATGTCGAAGTGAAGTTTTGATTGCTGCCCATGAACGGTGTTTGCAGTTGTTGAAGGAATTCAAAGAGTATCGCCTTGAGCACATTCCAAGATTGCATAATGAAGAGGCCAATCGGTTAGCACAGAATGCCTCAGGATATCAACCGATTCAAGAAGTCACGACATCGATAACAGTCGCCGATGACTGGAAAAAGGAGATTGCCGATTACTTGAGGGATCCATCTAGGAAGGTTGAAAGACGTCTGAGGTTCCAAGCTACTAAGTATGTGCTTCTCGACGATGAGTTGTATTATCAGACGATTGATGGGGTTTTGCTTAGATGTCTCGGCAAAGAGGAATCGAAAGAGCTGATGGGTGAGATCCATGAAGGTGTATGTGGAGCACATCAATCGGCATTCAAAATGAAGTGGATGATTAGGCGGAATGGATATTATTGGCCGACAATCCTTGAAGATTGCTTCAATTACTTCAAAGGGTGCCAAGATTGTCAGAAGTTTGGTAATGTGCAAAGGGCACCTGCATCGGCAATGAATCCTATAATCAAGCCTTGGCCGTTCAGAGGATGGGCTATTGATCTCATTGGCCAAATTTATCCGCCATCGAGTAAAGGGCACAAGTTTATAATTGTTGCTACCGATTACTTTACTAAATGGGTTGAAGCAATTCCTTTGAAGGTGACATCGGCAAACATGGTGGATTTCGTTAAAGAGCACATTGTTTACCGATTTGGTATTCCTCAGACTATTACTACCGATCAGGGAACCATGTTCACATCGGGAGAGTTTGATGAGTTTGCTGCTGGCATGGGTTTTAAGGTGTTAAACTCTTCTCCTTACTATGCCCAGGCTAATGGTCAGGCTAAAGCTACTAATAAATGGGTTATCAACCTTATTAAGCGCAAGATTGAAGAGAACCCTAGAAGGTGGCATGTGGTGCTAAACGAAGCCTTATGGTCATATCGAATGGCTTGTCATGGTGCAACCAAGGTTTCGCCGTATCAGTTGGTCTATGGACACGATGTTGTCCTGCCTTGGGAAATCAAAACTGGTTCTAGGCGATTATCTTCTCAGGATCAACTAACGACCGATGATTACACTATTCTGATGAAAGATGAGTTAGAAGATTTGGCAGGTCATCGGTTGAGGGCATTGATTAGCATTGAAGAGAATAAGAAGAGGGTTGCCAGATGGTATGACAAGAAAGTAAAGGCAAAGGAGTTTGCCGATGGCGATCTGGTATGGAAGTTGATTTTACCGATCGGGACCAAGAGCTCTAAGTTTGGAAAGTGGTCTCCTAATTGGGAGGGTCCTTATCGGGTGAAACAGTCTGCTCCTGGTAATGTTTACATTTTGGAAACTCTCGAAGGAATTGCGTTCTCTAGAGCGATCAACGGCAAATACTTAAAGAGGTATTACCCCAGCATATGGGTGGACGCATAGCATGATCGTTTGGATGCCGATGAAAGAGAAATTATAATACATCGGTAAAAGCGTGTAAACGTTATATTACAAGGGACAATCAAGTATCAGAGTTATATTTTTGCCGATACAACAAATAGATTACAGCAAAGAGTGGATGGCTAATATCGCGCGCAGGCGGATTTGTTCTATTTCATCCATCTCTTTAGCATCGGCATCAGCGGAGCCCTCGATCGGCTTGATCTTCTTCTTCCACAGGATGGCTTGTCGGGCATTCTGGTCTCGTTCTTGTCGCAGAGTCCTGATGGTATCGGACAATTGGGCTTTCTGCTGGTTGGCTCCAGTCAAAGCCTCCTCGACCTTTTGTAACTCAGCTAATAGCTCTTCTTTCTTGACCGATAGCTGAGTGATTTCTTGATTGAGGCTGTCGATGGAGACTTCTGCTCGGCCGATGCCCCTATGCTTTTCATTGGCAATGTTTTTGTACTTGAGCTTCTCTTCCTCGCTCTTGGATTGGGCAGCCCTATCGGCAATGCGATGGGAGAGTCTCTGGTACTAGATTTGTTTGATGTCGAGGAAGGTTGCCTGGAGAAGGATTTTTGCTATATCAGCAGGGAGATGGCTTTGGATGTCCTTGAAAACGATCCTTGATGCCGATGAGTCCTGAATGAGCTGGGACGTGTCTTGTAGCAGCAAAGAGAGCAATTCTTCAAGTTTGGACTTGATCTCTGCCGATAAAGCTGGGACAGAGCTCTCCTCCTCATCATCATCATCGGGGATGTCGACTGCAAAGGAGAACAGACTGTCCGCTTGGATAAAGCCTTGGCGTTCGTCTTCATTCTGAGGATTCAGGCTGAAGAGAAGAGACTGTTTGGAGAGTCTTGAGCCTGAAAACAGAGGTTAAAATATGCCAATCGGAAGATTGTACTGTGAACTTTAGGGTGATTGACTTACCATTTTGAAGCGGACCTCCTGCCTAGGACTTGGCATGCTGGATGGTCCAGCTTCATCCTGGACATCGGCAACAGATGCCGATGATTGGGCCTCTGCCGGGGAAGCAGCCGACGCCGCCGATGCTGGTAATGTTATTGCCGGCGTCGCTTCTGGTGTGGTGGATGGTTCTTGTGGCGGCGACGCCGTTCTCTCATCGGGAGCCTCAGCTGACGGTGCCGATGCCGATCTTACCTCTGCTGCTACGGCGGGTGGAGTTGTCTCTTCATTGGGAACTTCGGCCGACGGTGCCGATACCGATGCCGCCTCCGCTGCTGCAGTGGGCATTGTCTCCTGATCGGGGACGTCGTCCATCGGTTGATCAGGTATAGCAGCTGATGGAAGTCCTGCCGATGACACGCCGGCGGTGGGTGCAACTGGAGCTGACGGAGTTTCTGCCGATGACGCGCCGACAGTTGATGGTGCAACTTGGGCCGGTGGCGAAGGAGAAGCCAGCCTCAGGTGCCTCTTTTTTGTTGGCGCGACAGCAGGGGAACCGACCCACTTTGACAAAGACCAGGGGGCATCGGCAGCAGGGCTGGAAGGTGTGTGTCTGCTTGAAGCAGCTGCCGATGACCACAGTGCCTGGGAATATAAAGTAAGTCATATGAGATAAAATGTTGCCGATAAAACAATATGTAATCGGTACGAGTAAAGATGAGTTTACTGCATGAACCCGCGTCAGGGCAGCAGCAGCGGCCGATGTAGCCTGGGCTTTTGTAGGTGTCGGTGTAGGTACTTGTTGAGGCGTGAAGGCAGCTAGCGAGGGAGCTTTATTGCCGATGATTGATATGGGACCCATTATCCGAAGTTTGAAAAGTCTGCCACTGTTGCTCGTTGTGGGGATCGGATCATCAACCTGTCAAGCGCCAAAGAGTTAAGTACGATGACAAAAATAAAGTAATAAAGAATGCATCGGATAGAAGACTTACTGCGTCATCGGGGATGATATGATCGGCGTCAATCAGGTGCCAATAGTAGTGCGATGACTTGGCGAATAGCTGACACCTCCGTTCTTGCCACCAGGACTTGTACTCGTTCGTGATAAAAGAGGTTGGTGACCAGGAGGACAAGTCAATGTTTGCTATATCGGCATCGGGAGGAAGGTTGACAACCTTATTCCAGTCTAGAGCACTGGAGATTGTCTGCCTTGGCTTCATTACTTTGGAGTAGCAAAGTTTGATCGGCAGTTGGCCGAATGCTAGTTGTCTCGATGCTACCGATGAGTAATAGAACTCGTAGGATGGCGGGGCATTCTTCCCAGATCCGAAGATATTTACTGGAATAGCTCGGGGAGTGATGCTGGCCTTCATAATTGCTCGGTTCTCAGGCAGATTCCCATCAGTCAGGTTGAATAGCAGCGAAAACTGATTGTTTTCGTCAAGGTATGGCCACCAGATCCGTTCTGTGGAGGAGAGTCCGTTGTAGAACTTCTGAAAAAAGTAGCTGAAATGCTCTGTATCGGCATCGGTCCCTGGCAGCACTATGATAGCCTCTCCAAAATTGAGTGGAGGGTGAGTTGCCGATTCATCGTCCCCATATCGGTAATCTTCCGATATGACCCTCGGGAATTGCTGGGCAAACAGATCAAACTGAAGGGCCTTGTGCATATGTGCGTTCAGCCACATGTTGACAAACCACCAGGGGCCCCCAAGATTGCCGATGGGTTCTCCTAGCAGTAGCTTCTGGGATACTTGATGTAGCAAACGGTATACTGACCCGAGAAGGTACCTGCCTAAGGGAAGCCTTGTTCCATCGGCAAGTAGCTCAGCAGCTGGGAGGTGCATGGTGGTCGGGCCGACGGTTTTGCCGCAGAAGATGAACTTCTCCAACCACATGTTCAGGAAAATAGCGTGTTCTCGTTGGTTTACCGATCCGGTTTTCTGGTACTCATTGATGTAACCCGTCCAACCGCCGATGTTTCGGGTGTTCACCTTGTACTCAGCTTTTCTGTTGAAAAGGGTGAAGGTATCGGCAGAGGTGATATCCAAGCCGGTCAGCATGTGGACATCGGCAAGGGTTGGGGTGGCTGGTCCATGCCTAAAAAGGAAGGCATTCATGCTATCGGACCAGAAGTATGAAGCTGCCATGAGCATATTCTCGTTCTTTTCCATATCGGCAATTGAAAGCCTGATGCACTGATCCAAGCTGCGTTCTTGCCAATACACCTGTTGTGCCCTGGCTACTCTAAGGTACCAGTTCTTCCACCCCTTGGTGGGTTTGGGCCATGATCGGAAAGCATCTTTCCATAATCCTAAGCCAAAGCATTCGGATCTGAAGGGCACCCGATTGGTTTCTGCGTTGATTATGAAGGTGGGGTTTGGGTTGCCCATGGGGCCTAGGCAGCTAAAGTTAGAGCCAGCAAGCGGGATCACTATTTTGTTGTACATTTCCTAGGGTTCGAAGAAAGGGAAGGACGAATCAGAAAAGGAGCGGGGATAAATCCATATTTGTGCGAGAAAAGAACCAGCAGAAGGTTGGATCAGGAAGAAAATAGGTCTCACCTTGGGGATGTCAACTTGGATCGCCATTGGAGTCGAGGGAGTGCTTGCGGTTCGTCCTTGGATTGCGGAGAGGGACTGTTGCTCGAACTCAGATAGGTGCTCTTCGGGGGCGCGGCTGGAGGTTGAAGATGAAGGCAGGGAGGTGAAAGTGAAAATGAACTCGGGGTAAAAAGGTAGTGTTGATCCCAGTAACTTTTATAAGCTTGCTCAGGGGTATTTTGGGGTTGCGATCCACACTATGCAGGAATGTGGAGAGGCCCGCGGTAGATACGCGCGGTGATCAAGGTGGTTTGCAACTGTTTGTGCTACAATCGAGGGATTTTATTATTAAATTGTAGTTCCACACACGGAGATCGAGGAAACTGTGCATCTATCCCGGAGGTAACAGCTACAGCAACGGCTAAAGCAACGGCTACAGTGGAGAGAATTTCGGCACGTAAAGCATTATACATCCCGAAACTGGGGGGCATGTGTTGACACAGTTTTTCAGCACATGTCAAATGAGCTAAGGTTTGACTGGTCAGCGGCCGTTCTCCATTGGTATCGGGAAATAATAAGCTAGTATTGCCGATGAGGGTGCTGCGGGAAGACCAAGTGCGCTGCCGATAGAGGCTGGATGATCTTTGCCGACAAAGGTTAATTGGTGAAGTCTTGCTGATGCTGATTGCCGATGAAGAGTCATTGCCGATTGCCGATGAAGGGTCATTGCCAACTGCCGATGAAGGGTCATTGCCAACTGCCGATGAAGGGTCATTGCCGACTACCGATGAAGGGTGGTTGCCGATTGCCGATAGGGAATGATTGGTGAAGACAGTTACCAGCACAAGGTCGCTAATCGGGAAGTATTGCCGATGCCGATGGGCATGAAGTGCCGATGAGTACATCATAACTTAGCGTTTGGTGTCAGCAGAAGGCTACCGGTGGTCAAAGAAGGAAGGCGCGGATTGAATGGATCTGCCGATGGAAAGTTTCCATCGAAGAGAAGTATAAGGAAACTAGTGTTTTGTATCAGTATTATTATTATGGTAGTTTGAGTTCGACTCTTGCATGAGTTGTTTATTTTCCTTTAAAATAGGCGTGTTTGTTTAGGAAAATAAATATTGTTATCCGGCTCCTGCACGAGTCAGTTTCCTTAAAATTAGGAGTTTGTTTTAGGAAGGATATGTGTCGTGTCTTTGTACAACTCTCCATGCGGGAGTATAAATACGTGCCCGAGGGCTACGGAAAAAATATCAATCCAATATCAAACAAACCAATTTTATTCTTATTCTACTTTTTATCGCAATTTACCCTTTTTGCATTAGTTATAGCTTTTTAACGAGTTCTTCAAGCTTCGACGGGCTGCATCACCTTGATCTCCGTCAAATCCTTGCAAGTTCCGTGTCGGAGTACCTCTGAGCCTTGGCATCCGGGCGCATCGGTGTTGCCTCGTTCAGCTCTGCTCTAGTTATCCTGATCAAGCCTCAATCGCAGCATCCGGGCGCATCGCTGTTGTCTAGATTGGATCTTGTTCTAGTTATCGTCCTTGTCGATTAATTGGTCAAATCGACTGGCACGCCTCCGGATACCGAGCTTTGGGTAATAGCCCGAGGTGTTCGCAGATCCTGACGCTTTTTGTGTCAATAAAAGTTTTGTGTATCATAGTTCTTTTTGTATTTTCTTTGTCCTTCTTCTCAATTGGTGTCTTGTTAGTGTTAGTTGGTGTCATTGCATTATGCATCTCATTTGCATTTGTGACATAGTTCATTTCAAGCTTCATACTTATAGCCGATATAATGAATTTATGCTCTGTTTGAGGTGCTTTATGTGTCTATGGTGTTGCCTAACTTAGACTCTTTTTGATCTATATGATATGCAATAGAGCTAAGTTAGAAAAGCTTTAAAACTGAATTTAATTCCCCATGTCACCTTTGAAATGGCACTAGCATGTGTAGGCTTTTGAAGATCCTTCTTGGTTGTCTTGTATATAGCTTGTAACTATGGCTCTTAATTGTTTCATTCACTACCTTTGAGCACCATGATTAATATCTAAAATGAAATTGCTCTCTGTTTTGTGAATTGGAAATATCAAGTTGGGTCTGCATTGTAAGCACTTCACCGTGTGTTCGAGACTGCTTCCCATATGGGTTGATACTTGAGCGGTGTCGTGTATGACCAAAACCGGTGTGTCAAGTCCTTTGACTTCGCCCGGTTGGTAAGAAGTGGCATCACTTTGCAGACAACCACTCGCATACAACTTAAATGTGCCTAAAACTGAAAATTGGTTGCAAAACTATGAAATTTGGAAAATTCATTTAGTTGGGTCATTGGCTTGTTGTATGAACTTTGCTAAGGGATAGTTTTACTTGCTATACATGAGATTGCTTTGAGATATATCATATCTTGCTTGCCATGTCTAGCTGTCTCTAGGAGGGGATACCCCTTCTCTTCTCTCACATGATATGCTCTCTAAAATAGCTTCTAAAGTGATCTTAAGATCAACTTGAGTCTTTGTTGGCCACGTAGAGCTTTTTCTATTCTCACAGGATCACATCACTTAGAGCATCTATTCATTGTCTTAGCTCTAAGTATGAAGCTTTTGCACTCATTTTGTACTTCATGGCATTTGTAGCCGGATCTTGAGTTGTTGATGTTTGATGAGCTACATGTGTCAACAAGGGGAGAGATGTGCATTTCATTCCATTTTCAGCCATCTACTTCCAAGGGGGAGAAAAAGTGTATCTCATTGGTTTCATTGGTTTAGAGCTTCTTTGGTCATGGGGGAGTTTTGTGTGCTTCTTTTGCCCTAAGGAGCTCATTTGGTATCTTGAGTGTGCTTTTGCCAAGGGGGAGCTTTTGCTAGATGTGTTGAGTCTTTGCCTCTTCTGGAGGATCTAGCTTGCTTTGTTGGCTCCGACAGGTTTCGATTGCTTCTTGAGCATTAAGGGATGTAAGTGGTTTCAATTGGTATCTTTTGAGCTCCCTTAGTGTTTTTATTGAAAGTCTGAGCTTTGAGAACTGTGATTGGTATCTTGGACTTGCTAGCGGTGTTGAGCCCGTTTTCTGCCTCTTCTTAAGGGCTAGTTTTGTTTTGCTTGGTTGCGTCGAGTCGTTTCCCATGTCTTTTGGAACCAAGTTTTGGATTCGCTTTGCTTCTCTCAAGTGACCCCGTTTTGGCTTTCTTAGCTTTTTGGTGATTTGGAGAGCTTTACCTTGTGGCTCAAATCTGAAATGCACTTGTGTTGAAAATGCACTCATCAAAGGGGGGATTGCAAACACATGGTGGATAAGTACCCATGTATGTTCAGCTTTGATGATGAGTGATTGACCAACACATGAGTGTTTTAGTTTGAGCGGTTTATTCTAACCCTTTGCGAAACAAATGTGTGCCTGTCTATCGGCTTGTGGTGTGCAAGTGCTATGCCTAGTGACAGTGGTCAATGGCGTGGACAAGGTCGAGTAGAGGCTTGCCGTGCCGATGGACTGAGAGCGGTGAAGGGCGGAAGCAAGACTTCGACGATTTAGCTCATGAGTTCATCAAAGCATCAGATCATAGTTCGATGAAAGGTGGCCCCGGCGTTTCGGAGTCCGAAAGACATGGTGACGTAGCAGAAAGATCCGAACGGGGTGATGAACGATGTTGCGAGCTGGTCTGACTCATTCATCTTGATTTGATGGTACCCTGAGTATGCGTCAAGGAATCAGAGGAGTTCACACCCTGACGAATCCGAGCGGTGAAGGGAGGAAGCAAGGCTCGGACTGAGGGACCATGGGCACCGGCGGACTAGCTATGGTGGCTAGTACTTGGCACCAACGAGTGCGAGAAGACATGGAGGTAGACCGAGTCGGCTGAGTCAAGACGGTAGACGCGCGAGTCGAGCGGAGGCTCAGGGGACTCGGAGTCCGACCGGGTGAAGACAAGGTGGCTCGAGTCGAGCGGTTTGGTGGTTTGGGCCTCAAAACCATCCGAGGATGGTTTCCGAGTTTGGGCCTCAAAACTCGGGGTTCGGTAGTTGAGCCCAAAGCTACCGGTGGCGGGTTTCCTGGGTTTGGGCCTCAAAACCTAGGAGGAGCTTCCGAAGAAGCGTGGATGGCACGTGGCGGAATCCTGGAGGTTGCGTCGAGGCGACGGCAACTCCCGGCATGAAGCGGGGCCGTCCATTCAAACGAGTGGCTGAGAGTTACCGACTTGGATTACAATGTCTTAGGGCTAGGTAATTCGGTCTTGTATCTAGGGGGTCTTTGGGAAATAGCCAAAGCCTCGTTAAATAGAGGATGAAGGAGTATCCTCATCCTCATCTCTTGCATTACTCTCTCTCCCACCTATTCCTAGGTTTTCCCTTCCCTAGCTTCTTCTTGCTTGAGATCCACCATGTCACCGGTGTAAGAACTTGTGATTGTTGCGAGGAATCAGAGGTTGTAACCGACGTAAGCCATGGTGGCTTCTCTTTGTGGTGTTCTTCGTTTTGCTCTCTTCTCCCCCAAATCCAAGTGTTCCCGTTTATCCTCTCCAAATTGAGCGATGATTTCTTTGGTATAGCTCCCCAACTGCACTAGGATCATGCCTACAAAGTTTGGTTGTAGTTGGTGATCATTTGGTTGAGTTTAGGGAAGATTTGGCGGAGAGAAGTTTGTTTTTGCGAGGAGCAGTTTTCTAGTTGTGAGCGTCGGACCTCTTCCCCTCTAAGCTCCGGACCATAGCGAGTGGTCCGGTGGTCTTGACCTTTCCCATGTCAAGTAGCAAGAGGCGTCGGACCACCCTCCGGACCTCCCGGTTTTTGAGCTCCGGACCTTTGACGAGTGGTCCGGTGGCTCTGCTGGGAACGCTATCACGCGTCGGACCACTCTCCTTGGTCCAGCGGGGTAGTCCAGTGGTCTTGTCCAGAGGTCGGTAGCTTATTGGACTTCTTGGTGAGTGAGCATCGGACCAGTCTCTCGTACCACCGGACTAGTCCGGAGGTTGGGTGCTCCCTGCACTTCTTTGTCTCGGCTTGGCCAGCGTCGGACCATACCTCCGGACTACTTGCCTTAGTCCGACGGCTCTGTCCCATCTGGTCTGGAGCTCCCTGTTGGTTGTTGTTTTCTCCTGTTTTTCCTAGGTTCTTGCCTCTTTTCTCCGTTTTCGTCTGAATCCCCACTCGCGTTGCTCGGGGGAGGTTGAGCACCCAGCAACTGGGTTTGGTTTTTGGGAAGAGTGGCCCGAACATTTCGAGAGAAATTTGAGGCTCCCATTCACCCCCCCCCCCTCTGATCACCGTTCTCGGTCCTTCAGTCGCGACGACAAAATACGAGTCATACCATTGTCGGTTGCGCCCTTTCTTATGCGGTCGGGTGGAGGGTCTTTCGGCCTCCGCGTCGTCACGCTTGCTGCGGCTCGTCGCACCTTGGAAGATGGCGCCGACTGCCTCTTCGCCCGAGGCATGATTCGTGGCAATGTCGAGAAGCTCTTTCGTTGTTTTGGGTTTCTTGCGCCCTAGTTTGTGAACTAAAGACTCACAGGTTGTCCCCGACAAGAAAGTTGTGACGATGTCATCGTCGGCTATATCCGGGAGCTCGTTGCACTGTTGAGAAAAGCGGCGAATGTACTCTCGGAGGGTTTCGCCTCGCTTTTGCTTACAGTTCTTGAGATCCCAGGAGTTGCCAGGTCGGATGTAGGTCCCTTGAAAGTTTCCGACGAAGGCTTCTTTCAAGTCCCCCCAGTTCCGTATCTTTCCTTTCAGGAGGTGTTCTAGCCACACGCGAGCTGTGTCCGAGAGGTAAAGTGGCAGATGGCGGATTATGAAATTCTCGTTGTTCGCCCCGCCCACCTCGCAGGAGAAATGATAGTCTTCCAGCTAGAGGCCGGGGTTCGTGAGCCCCGTGTACTTCTGGATGTAGGTTGGTGGTCGGAAACGTGATAGAATCCGTGCGACATATATGCGAGCGAAGAAACACCGCGGCCAGGTGGGCTCCGGGCTAGAGTCCCGGTCCTCAGTAGGGTCGTGGCGTCCGCCCCTACGCGGGTGTCGCCCGCGTCGCTTGTAACCATCATCGTTGTCGCTTGGCTCGCGATCGTCGCTCTCATGACGCGTCGCGCGGCCGAGACGCCGCCTGATCCCTCGTAGGGGTTGGTTTCGGTCTTTGGCGGACGGAGTTTTCAGGTTACGGTGTGTTGGGAGCACTGGAGAGAGCACGTGCCCTCTGTCGTGCCGAGCTCTCTGCCTACTAGACTGTCGCACGATCAAGAAGGAATAGTAGCTCCCCTCTGAGCTTCTTTTCCTCGGGCGTCACGGGTTCAGGGAACTGCCTCATGAGCATGGTGGCAGCTGTTATGTTCTGCTGCGCCCTTGGAAAGGTGAGTGGAGACATGTCGTCCTTGATGATACGGCGTTGCACGTCTTGAGCTCGGGCTCGAGGGTCGATCTCCGGCCTTGGGTACAGTTGGTGCTCAAGGAGAGCGCACTCGTCGTCAATCTGGCGGCGAGCGTCATCGAGTTCCTCCTGCCGGGCTTGCATGGCGTCTTGGTTGACGTGCGGCGGCGTAAGAGCCCGAGGGTTTGCCGGGAGGATTTTGTTGTCGTCCTCGTCGACGTCGCGCACGGCTCCCTCGGGGGTGCCTTCCCTTCTGTCGCACATGAAGCATTCCCGCGAAGGGACCTCGCTGACCTCGGGGGTGACACGTTCGGTCCCCGTGTTGTCGGTGCCAGAGAGAGCCATGTCATCCTCGGTCAGGAGGTCGTAGAATGAATCGATGGTCCCCACGAACCCGTCATCCGGGGTATCGGTCATTTTTAGGGTGATGAGTCGTTCGAGGATGGATGCGGCGCTGACGAGACCGAATGGGTACGTCATGGGGATGCCCTCTTCTATCGGCACGCTTCCCTCGATCTGGATGGCGGCGTCAACGTAGGCGAGCGCCTATTTCTGCGCGCGGATCGGGGAGGGTCGCGGTGCTCTTCGGCCTTGGGAGCGCTGGCGTGACCGGCGCCGACGGAGGAGCGGGCAGTCGCTGTCCTCGGAGGACTGCTCGTCCATGGCGTAGTACGCCACTCGCCCATCGACAGGCTCTTTCCCTGCATCGGAGCCTGGAGGAGGTTGCCGACGCCTTCCTTGGTATCCTGGCGAACCGTGTCCGTCGCAATGACGGCGCCGAGGCAGTTGTTGCTAGGCGGTACCTCGTCACCGTCGGAGCTGGGGTCCGAATCCAGGAGGTAGTCGTACTGAGAGCGTACGAAATGCATCATGGCGTGCTCGGATGTGCGGTCGGTTTTGTACTCGTCGCCGTCAGAGTCCCCCATGCCACTCATGAACGCTTCGAGCGGATGGAGATCTTTGTCGCCGTTCCTGGGGGTCTCTCCCCCAAGTCCGGTGAGGTTGGCCCTAGGGCTGCGTGGCCCCAGGGCTTCAACCGGTGCGTCCCTGCGGGGAGTAGGGTGGTCTCCGTTCGACCGTGCCAGGGTGTTTACGACCTGGTCCGGCGAAGACAGCACGCGGGTGATGGTTCCGTCGGCGGAACAGGCGAACTCCAGGCTCCGGAAACGAATGAAGGAGAGCCCCAGGCCGCCGGAGTTGGAGGTGGCCATTCGGAACCACTAAATCGTCGTCACACGCGATGCCCCCTACCTGGCGCGCCAACTGACGGTGTTTAGAAACTACCAACGAGTAAATTTGTACGCGTGTCGGGTTCCGAATGGTGAGACAAAGAGACAATAGGTTTATACTGGTTCGAGCAAGAAATCCCTATGTCCAGTGTGGAGCTACTCGTGTTCCTTATCTCTGCTTGCAGGGGGCTACAAGCTGGTTCGAGAGAGGGGGTATAAGCCCCAGGTCTCTGGATGGTGTAGTGAGTGTGTATGCTATCGACTAGCCGTGTTCTTCGGGTGTGTGTGTGTGTGTGTGATCTCTTTCTCTGGAAGCTTGAGAGTGGAGATCTGGTCCCCTGAGTCATCCCCTCTATCCTCCTTTTATAGCCGCAAGGAGGGTAGGGGAGTTACAAGCATTCGTCGAGAGATATCTACCTAGGATACATCCTTCCTCATGAAGGATGTTGGACACTTATAATACTATATTCATATTGTCTTCGTACTTGGTCGGAGGAGGGGAGTCGTGTCGGCTCCTTGTTGCATCGTCGGAGGATACGGAGGGGTCCGGTTGAACCCGTAGCGTAGTAGAGGCATGGAGTTCGTTGTACCGTTGAAAGGTACATGGTTGTACCTTCTTATAGTTCTTTTTGTATACGACGGATTCCTCCACTCCGGGTCAATGGGCTTCGTTACCTGGTGGGCCCCATGTACTCGATGTACCTCCATCTGAAGGGTTCCTGTAGGGGCTCAGTAGCCGGAAGAGTTGTCGTTGCTTCTTGGAAGCATGGGTCCCACCTGTTCAGAAGTCCGGTTCCATCCCGTCCCTGGCCGGAGGACTCGTTGTGTCTCCATTTTGGTAGGGGGCTAGGGTGTTATCCTGAACTCCGGTTTATACGGGACGTACGATCCCCCAGAGGGGTGTACGTCTGTTCTTATTGGTGTTTGCACCGTCAGCGCCTACGGAGTGATAGCCGTCACCTTCTAGAAGGGGGTAAATTAGTCTTTTCCCTACCGGCGGCGCTCTTCACGTCTTCCGGTGGCTGCGGAATCGTCTCGCTCCCCGCGTCGGGCGAGACGGAAACACGTCTGCCCGGGGGCACGTCTGCCTACCCGGGCCGGCGAGATTTTGTGGATCATACGCCTCCTCTTCGTGGGCCTGCGGTGATTTCTCCCAGATGGGTCTCTTGTTCGCTAGTTTGTTTTTGAGAATTTGTCATTAAATTAGATCTCCGACAGGACGTGTGTGCGTGGCCTGAGAGGGGGCACTTTGATGGCTCCGGCCTGAGCGTCCGTCAAGTAGGCACCACGGTGCATGCTATCGTACTCCACCTCAAGAAGGGGGCACCGTGGGTGCTGCGTGGGAGGAGCCATCCTGTCATAAATCAATTAAAAGAGTTAGAACATAAATGATTAAGTATTAAATGAGAAGTAAATATGAACTAAAGTTGTAGACATGCAAACATATCAAAGTTTATCTTAAGCACCTGCTGCCCTCTAGATCCTCTAGGTCTATGTTTGCTAGCCTTGTGACCAGGCTCTTTGCAAATGCAGCAAAGATTCTGACCACGAGTCTCGTCAAAGTAGCCACCTCCGTACATATCATCCTCGTATCCTCTCATAGCGTCCATGTCACCCTTCAGGCGCTTCTTCTTCCTCCTACCTTTCCCTATCTTCTTCAGCTCTGGATGAGGAGCATAATCAACACCCTGATAAGGTGACCACTGTGACGGGTCTAAGTAAGGCTCGAAGATACTCTCCTAGATACGAAGGGTATTAGCCCGCAGATACAAGGGTGGCATGTGCGGTAGGTGCTCGTAATTATATCCACAGACCTAGCAAGCGGTGACATGACAACAGGGGGCATGCATTATCAGAGGTACATTGCAGGTGCATTCAACTTTCTGAAGATCGACTCGATAGTTACGTCCACCATATTGTTCACCGCCAACTATTGTGACACCCTTCGAGCGTACACTGTAGATATTACCTTGATCTCCATATTCCACCGCCGAACTTTCCTTGGCCCATTTCTTTGCTTCCTCTAAATGTTTTATGGCTACCTTTCCCTACATACCAAGCTTTGCTTCATTCCTCTATCCAATCTGCCACCTTAGCACAGAGTATTCGTTGCACTTGAGAAAAGAGTGCTCAACAATGCCTGATACAGCCGAACTCCCCTGAATATATTGTTGAAGGACTCTGATGCGTTTGTGGTCATAATGCCATACCTGAACCCCCCCCCCCTCATCATATGCTAACGCCCACTTTGCCTTATCTTCCATCTGTGACTCTAGCCATGCCTTACGAACTTTATTTGTCATTTTGTCTAATTCTCTCTTTGTCTCTTTGAACCTGTACTTTGTGTGTGCATAACATAGCGCCTTTACCTTAGCACATACCTCCTTGTCTCTTTGTCGATGTCAGTAATTAGCTGCAAAATGACGCACGCACCATCTATGAACTATGGGAGGGAAGCCATCAATATGTTCAGCTGCTGCATTAAGGATCCCGGTATGACGATCGGAAACCACACATACATCACGCTGTGTACCTAGAACATGAAATCGAAGTAGTCGCATAAACCATGACCACGATTCATTGTTCTCTCCCTCCGCCAAAGCAAAAGCGATGGGTACTATCTGGTTCTCAGGATCAACACCAACAACCATCATTAGTGTGCCCTTGTACTTTTCGGTCAGAAAAGTGTCATCAATAACTACCACTGGCCGACAAAACTGCCATGCATGCTGCGTTTGTGCAAAGAACCAGAACACACGAAGTAATACATGTTTTCCCGAGTTATGTAAAGTCATATCTCCCGTGTGTATAAACCATCTCATTCCCGGGTTGTAGTGACTCATTGCACATAATATTCTGGGTACTCTATTGTATGCTTCGTGCCAACTTCCCCATCGAAGAGCTAGAGCAATTTGCTTAGCACGCCAAACCTTGTTATACTTGACATTGTAATGAACAAATCGGAATATGGATTTCTGTAAAGAAGACACAGAAATGTCATTGTTATCATCAACAAGTGTCAATATACGACGGGCAAGGTATAGTGCAGTGAGTTGCTGATGATTTTGATCGTTTTTATTAGAAACACAAGTGTGGGGTTGAACAATTTTAGTTATCTTCCACTTGCCATCACTCGGTCTTCGCCTTGCATTTAACTTCCATAGACAACCAAGCTTCCATACGACATGGTACCTCAACTCCTGGTCCGAATGAGTCACAGTGTACGACCTATGGTGGTAAACAACATAATCCTCAAGAAACAACTTCATCTCTATCATTGTGTTAAATGTCATCCCCTTGCTAAGTATTGCTTCCTACGGGTCATATATAGATCTCCTACACATCGAAAGCCTCGTGTCACACACAGCCATATGAGTCATGCTCACATCCCTATAGTTTGGAACACCACTAAAAGGAATGTTCATGGCCCTCAGTTGCTCTAGCTCCGACTCTGTGTATGGTGGTGGTGCAACGTACTGCTGTGTTTCGCTAATTCTTTCCCATGGATCATAGGAGGTACCACCCTATGGTGGCTCCGTGACTAAGATTCCCTGAGCTGGCGCCGCATGAAGAATCTCAATTGGTACAGAGAATGGCATGACATAAACCGGTGCTGGCATGTCATGAACAGGTGCATTCATGGCTTGAACCGGTGGTGGAATAACATATGTACCTTCGTGTTCGTCATCAAAATCTTCTGAAGCAGTGCTAACTGCATCACCAATCTCATCATCCTCATTCTGCTCCTCTTCTTCTTCCTCAAACTCGTTGGCATCAAATTCATTGTTCATGTGTCCTAATGAATGCTCATGTGTCACCTAACCATCCAAGTCCATGTCACTCTGAGTTTGTTCCCCATCCACCCACAACTCTTCATCTTCATCATCGTGCCCGACACCGGCATTGGAAGGGCCTTCATGAAAACTATGCTTCATGTACCCGTTCTCCACCACAATCTCAGCCATGAGCGCATTCGAACCTTCAAGCACTCGATTGTAACGGGACCAGTCAACAGCGTCACGCAAAGGCATAACGACATAGCGTGCCCTGGACTTTCCGATGTCACACCTCCCCTTTATAGTGAAATCACCACTAAACTTTGCATCCAAACGAGCACAAAGGTCGTTGAAGCTAGGAGGTTCACCAAACCATTCAAATTCTTCCTTCCATATCTTCGAACATTCCATCTTGTCTCCTAACACTTCCTCCATAACAAACCCGCAGACAACAATCCATCTACAAAAGGATTTCACTAAACTTCATCAAATCGGTTCCAATCCTATGTAAATATATGGGTTGCCCGATCCTAACTAAATATATATCAATTCAAACCCTAAACAACTAAACTAATGTTTGCCTCAAACAACTAGATAAAACCCCCCTAACAACTAAAATACTAACTAGGATATAAAATAAACCCTAACTACTAACTAACTATCACTAATTCTACCTATCTAACGTCTACATTTCTAGGCGACCCAGACGGACGCTGCCACAACCTAGGCGACCCACCTCCAACCGTGCACACAAACCAGACGGACGCTGCCACAACCTAGGCGACCCAGCGCCTGTGCTGGACAGCTGCAGCTGTCACCTCACCACCCTGACACCTTGGCGTTATGGCCGCCGCCGCCACCCCGCCCAGATCTGATGGTAAGCTTGAGGCTTCGTTTCTGTGCCCCTCAATTCTCGACTGTGGAGCTCCAGCAAAAATTACGGGTGTACTCATGCTCCTTATTTTTTTCTTTCCCCTTTTTGATGAATTTAACCAAATCTGATATCAGTGATTCGGTCACTACTATACTTAGGATGATTTAATATCTCTTTAGAAAATAATTTTTGAATATGCTTTATTATCCTATAAGTTGTTCTTAATTCTTGCAGATAGTTTCGTTTGTTATATGACCGGGATTCATTTAATCATGAATCTAAGAAATAAATAAAAAACTTCAACTCTATGTATTATGTTCGACTATACCATGCTTATGAGATGTTTACTGCAACTTGTTTATGTGCAGATATGAACTTTCACTGGCTTCTGCCATACTTATGTGCTTTTGCACTGCAAAACTACGGCACACACAAAGTGGGTTCCTTTTTGCACCAATCGTATACATTTGGCTTCTCTGCATAAGTGCAATAGGTCTCTACAATGTCATCCATTTGGGTCACCATGTTTATTGAGCCCTCTCACCATACTACATGTATCAATTCCTCGGGAATACTCAAACTGTTGGGTGGATGTCACTGGGTGGAATCCTTCTTTGTGTGACAGGTGCAGATAAGCTAGGCTTTTGTTGCTTAATGTTTGACTGGGGCAATACCTGAATTCTAGTGACAGAAGTCTGACACTCTTTTTTCCTTCTATTATTGGTACAGGGACTGATTTGTTGTATATCCTACATCTGGATCAATGTACTGCAGATACTAGTGCTATATTCAACCTAATCATGTTTATAATTCCTGGAAGCAATGTAGAGATAGTTCATATGTTAAATGTTGGCTGCTTTTTATGTTTTCTGAAGCTCTTATATTCTCCTACACATAGGTTAGGCAACATTGTATGAAGTGGCATATAGGCTTTAGTGTCTTAGGAGTGTGCTTCTTTCTAATTCCACTTTTGTTACTTTGTGCAAGATTGCAAATCAAGACCTGAGTTTAGATGTGTGGTCGATCTGGACTCTTTTAGCCTTAGTGTTTTTTTTTACTTTGACAGATTACTAATGTATGCAACTTTGTTTGTAGAAATAATCAGATGACATGTTCTGGTGATTGCTATACTAGAAGCTGTAGTTGGGAGCCAGACAATTATTACTGGAACCTTTTCAATCATCAAGCAGTGAAAGCCATGGAGTAGCAAGCAGAGCTAACAAATGGTAAGCTTATTGTGATACTTATCTGCATTGTTCCAAATTAAAATTTGTCTTGTTTCAGAAGCTCCTTAGTACTTTAGAAGTGTTGCATCAATTAATTTCTTAGTACTAGCATAGCTAATTATTTTCAAGTTTCTCATCTGGAACAAAAAAAATAAATTAAGTTACAGCAGTACTATGAGATTACATATAACAATGGCTTCTTAGTCCAGGACGGTAGTATGGCATGCTTAGGCATCTGAGACTGCATACTTTGAACTATCCTGTGTTACTCCAACTGTCAATTCTATAGGCTACCAGATTTGAAATTTGTGCTAGATTAAGTTTCCTAAAATATATTGGCTGTGCTCAATACTAACAAACAGAGCATAGAGGGTGTCCCTTCTAAACATTGCAGCCTGCTCTAAGCCTGTCATCAAAGGATAGCTTATCAGCTTGTCTTGTTGAATCAATATCTTTGTTGTCTGCTTTGTGCTTGTCTTGTTGAATCAATATCTCATATATGATCTTTGCAAAATTGCTACATATTTTAAGCTATTTTGGCATATTCAGAGTTTTCCCTTTATTTATGTTGGGTCATAGAATTGAGAGTTTGCTGATGCCAACAAGAATAAGTACTATTTACAAAAAAAAACCAAAGTAAATAAGAACTATTGGGTGAAGCTTCACCTTGCAAAACACTACTACACAAGCAGGATAGAGATATTATAGGTAAACATGAACCATGGAGGCTATTCATTGTTGATACTTGATATTTCCTCTTCCCTTTCCCTCACTGTCTCCCTCTCCCAGATCTACATCCTCCATGAAGCAGCAGGTGAAGTTGGGGTGAAGGCAACGAAGCTGTGCATGGTTGTTGGCAAACCATGAAGGATTTATTGTTGGGCAAATCACAACCGGTAAGACAATCTCCTGCACTCTCCTCTGTCTAGGCTGTGACAGCAAGATACATTGATTTTAGATAATTCACTACTAGAAATTGATTATTTTTTTGTTATCATTGAACAAATCTAGATACGTTCTATTTTAGATTTATGAATGTTTATTTAGCTGAAACAACTACTCTGCACCTGAGAATCAGATAGCATTACATGCGCCTCCTGAGATCTGCAGCATATATATGCTAGCCCATATTAGCATTGTTCGATTCTTCCTTACAACTGTTACTCCCTTTTCTTGATCTATTGTTATTCAAAATAAATTTACAAGTACTAGATGTGTGGATTGAACAGAGGATAGCTTATCACTTTGTCGTTGTTGTCTGCTATGATCCTGTCATCAAATCAAAACACTGAAAGGTAGGAGAAACAATAAACTCAAGTAGTGAAGTCTTGAATGGTAAATATAAAACACAAACAGCTAAGGGGTAAGCACTGAACGTTTCATTTTTGGAGACAAACTGAATGTGATTTATATTCGTGAAACCATGTCTTCCCACTCCATTATAAATTGTACATTGGAACTTGTACTTCATTAGAGTATTGTATCTGTCATTTTTTTCAGGAACTTTTGGATGTTGCTACCAACTTGTGAACAACAAGCCAATCATATTACTAATGGATGTGCAACCAACCGATTCATTGATCATGACCTAATGGTTGTATGGTTTTGGATTTTGAGCTTTTGTCCAATGTTTGTTGGTTTTCATGGACATGTCCTATGCTAAACTTTTGATCACCAGCTAGGATTAGCCTTGCTTTTGATCATGAGATACTTGAAACAAGGACTAGTTTGATGTTGAGTTGCATGTATAATGTACTTGTTCGATACATGAATCAATGTATGGATAATGTGATCACTTTTGTGTACGTGAATCAATGTATGGCTAATGTTTGATCATCAGTTATACCTTCAGACCAGCTTTTATTTTTTATCTGTTTAAACGTCGAACTGTTGGTTGCTAAAAGTTATTATAGCATTGGACTGTCGGTCGCTAAAAGCTCTAACGTATTGTCTGTTGCAAAAGGTAGGGCCGTTGAACCGTCGGTCGCTAAAGATCATGTCTAAAGATCATGTCCGTTGCTATTTACTTATAGCGATGCCTTTAGTAGCAACAACAGGGGTCTGTCGCTATAAGATTTAGCAACTGACTGTCTGTTGCTGTATAGGCCTTTTAGCAACTGCAAAGCGGTCTGTTTTAAGGTTGTGGTGTAGTGAATATAGTGGTGAAATCGATTGTATTATGAAGATCTGGATTAATTCCTCTAAAAAAGCACTAGCAACTCACTTTGGTTAAGTCATATTGTCGCATTCTACTTGCGATGCGACACCACTAAAGGGGAGCACGCCTAAGCTCATGTTATTATCCCGTTGTAACGTACGAGCATGATCCTTGTGTTATTAATCAAGACTGCAACTCCGAATATGGAATAAAGGAATGAGAAAAAAAACACATGAAAAGTATGCGAAGGCAATAGCAGGGGCGGAGGTAGGGGGCTGAGGGGGGCCTGGCCTCCCCAACAATCTCCGATTTCTTTATAATGTACCTATGTATATAAGTATTTTTAGATATTTTTAGCATTCGTATAAGTTCTACCCCCTCTAATTTTAAACTCGTCACCCCTATGTGGGATTCCTAGCTCTGCCCCTGGGCGATAACAAAATAGAGGAACGGAAAAAACATAAGGGCATGTTTGGAACGTAGTTTTTTTTTCCTGTCCCAGTATTTTTTCTTGTGAAAATGAACTGATTCCTGTAAAATTCTCGCGTAATTCATGTGAAATTCCTGTGTTCCAAACAGACCCAGGAGGAGCTGTTTGGAATGTAGGAGTAGTTGATTTGATAAAATACTTTGTTGCATTAAATAATATATACACACCTGTTTCTACGTGCACATCTAAAAGCTAATCTTGAATCGTTCCTCTCCCCTTCCTTTCCTGTGTTTGTTCCAAACTCCTTCTCATCATTCTGAGTTTTTATTTCCTCCGTTTTTTGACTAAATAAAAAAAACGCATTCGCAGACCGTGTCCTCTCTCTCTCGGCTTGGGCAGCTGGCTGCTCGCGCCTCTTGATCGCGGACTACCGCCCCCAGCCGGCTCCATTCATTCCAACTACTGGACGCTGGAGAAGAGCTGGAGGAGACATCTCGGCGACGGCGAGCGAAGTAAGTAGGATTTCCTTCTCCTCCTCCCTCCCCTAGAATCGCAGGCCTCGTGAGTAGATGATGTAGTGGGACGTGGCTTGTGCTTGTGCGCGGATTAATCGGCTAGGCGGTGGGATCCCGTGCCACCGAGGAGTTTTGTGTCCCGAATTGGAAGGTTCGTTGGTCGCGGCGTCGTATCTTCTCGGTGGTTGCTGGATGTCTGCATCTGCATCCGGGGGATAATCGGGATTGAGGCTTTGGAAATGTTTCATGCCTCGTCACCTTTTGGTTTTTGTTGGGTGTTCGCTAGGGTTCAGGGCTTGAGGCGGTGGAGTGCCTCACCTCTCGCCGGTTGGTGATGGTGTGGACTGTGGAGTTTGCTGGCTTTGTGGGGTTGCACCGTATGTCTCCATGGATCGGTTCGACGAATATGACGCTCGGTTGGACCGGTGCTTCTCTCCACCGATGGGGGAGCAATGCGATGCTGCTGTGTGCTGTGGACCTCCGCGTCGGCGATCTCCAGCAGCACGACGTCCAGGAGAGGCGCGTCTGCACACTGATCCCCACCGAGCCAACCGCGCCTGACGCCACCTTCGGCTCCGAGCTCTCTAGCACCACCGGCAAGGCCGTTTCCACCGACGAGCCCAGCCTCGACCTCACGGCAACCCGCAGCAAGTCCGACGCCGCGAAGATCCCCAAGCCGATGGGCGACGTCTCCAACCTCTTTCTCGCTGAGACCCCAACCCCGAGCAAGTACGGCAGGACCGCACGCTGGTCCCTCCCCTCCCCGCTCTGACGTCTCCACTTGCCTCGAGTCCGCGCTGCGTCCGCCCCACGCCCCCACGCCACCGCTCTCCTCCCACCCACCGAGGCCCGCGCAGGCGCAGCTGGTGCTCGACGAAGGCATCGCGCTGCAGGCGTGGAGGTGCGCCATCCTCTCCGACCTGTACAATGTGATAGGCTCGTGGCCGGGCCTCGACGCGTGCGCCTACCACGGCGGCTTTTGCGCGCCCTCACCGCAGGACCCCGACCTCACTGTCTTCGCCTCCATCGACTTCGACCACGCCGACCTTGGCGGCCGCACCACCATGGAGTTCCTCCAGACCGAGGGCCACCTTCCGCACCACAGCGACCCCTACATCCTCGCCGAGCTCGCTGCTGCACCGCAGCGCCAAACCTCATACCACCACCACCACAGGATGCGGCAACAGCTTCACCAATCCCTACTCCGCCACGAGAAGCCTCCTCGTTGGTCCTGGCTGTTGCTTTGAGCAAGTCAGGTGCTCACTCCGTTAATGCAGCTAGGGTGTTCGACGAGAGCTACCACTCAGGTACTGCAAGTGCTCCATTGACATGGCAATTCTCGGGGTGGTTGGGTTCCTGTGCTTTGTGGTTCCTCAATGTCATTGGTAGCGGAATCAATGGATATTCTTGGTCTCTACATATGCCCTTTGATGTTGCCAGTATAGATTTTACGGTCTTGATGTCAGCTACGCCACCACCAAATCAAATGATTAGTCAGTTCATGAATCCTGAACCAACCGAGCGCAATCAATGTTTTCTTCAACTGATGGAGCAGCCAACATTGTGTTGCAAATCAACTGCTCAGTTCCTTATGATATTGCCCTCACTAGATGAGGTTCATTGTTCAGCTTATGTGCAGTGTCTCGTGGAAATTCAGACAAACACACTGAAGGATTCAGGGATTACTGTAATTGAAGGATGTGGCAAGTTTGTTGACCCACATACTGTCAGCATGGATGGCAAGATCTACACTGCCACAAACATACCAGGACTAGAGCATGTCATTGATTCTGATGAAGCATTGGATTTACCTTCCAGATCTGAGAAGATTGCAATAGTGGGAGGTGGATATGTTGCTTTGGAATTCGCTGGTGATTCGATGGCTTGAAGAGTGATGCTCCTGTTTTCGTCTGCCAAAAGGAAGTGCTGAGAGGCTTTAACGAGGTGTTCAAAGATTTTGTTGTAACACAAATGACCTCGAGGAGCGTCAAGTTTCATATAGAACCAAATCCTAAAGTAGCAACTAAGTCAGATGACAGTTTGGTGTTTGTGCAGACAGACAACGTACCTGTCAGTGGGTTCTCAGATGTCATGTATGCAGCTGGTCGGAAGCCAAACACAAAGAATTTGGGTTTCTGGTCACTGTTCTGTGTTGGTTGGGTTGTTGTGCAGTACAGGCCTCCATGGCCACCACCTAATCAGCTTGAGATGTTGAGTGACGCTGTTCACCTTCAGCAGCAGCACCATGTGCTCAATTCTTATGCATTTTTTCTTGACAATCTGATTGGTCACTATAGAGTTCGGACTTGGGATGAAGCAAGCAACAAGGTGGCTGAACTAATGCTTTGGGTTCCATGTGACCTCTACCTCCATTTACAGGCTCCTATCCATTGGCTCGAAGCCAAGCCAAATGTAAAAGAGGAGGGAATGTTATTTCAGTTGTGTGCATTGCTGTGTGTTAGTCAAAGGGAGCAACCTTTCTTTACTACAATGGTGTCCGGAGCACTATCACTTTCCTCATGGCCACACATAGAATTGGAGACCAAATTCCATATGATATTATTGATTCAGTTCAGTACGACTGTACAAATATGGCGAACACTTACAGCTCTCATGATAAGCAGTCTAGCATTCTTGGAATATTTACTTGATGCACAGTCCATGACATTGAACACCTGCTGTGAACTGTTAATCCTTGATATGGGCTTCTTGACTACCAGCAAGGAAGTGTTATTTCATTGTGTATCCAATTGGAGTTGGCCTTCAGTTGCACACAGAGAAGAGAATGTGGTGGAAACTACAATTATTCATGTTACAATAGTGAGTTGTTCTAGCAAAATGCTTGCACTGCATATTTGTTTCTATGCTGCTCCAACTGAACGTGTTCATGTGATTCATCACTCAAGGATGAAGAAAAGAAATGGACAACTACTACTATGGTCATGTCACGAGGGACTGTCGGCCTGTGCCATCTATATGTTTCCATGAGACCTAGGCGCAGCTGAAGGAAATGTGATATTCGGTCATGCAATGGAGCTTCTCCATTTACCTTCTTCTGTGGGGATCAAGATCACATTTCTGAGCCAAATCAAGTGCTTGCAGTTTCCATAGGATCCCGGTCTCATCGGTATTATGCATCGGCTTGAGGGCAAGCCGAATTTCAAGAAGTGGAGAATGTCAGGAACATATGTTGGGCCGGCTATGGGCCTCAGTAACTGTCTACTGTCAAGTTACTGAGGCCCATAGCCGGCCCAACATATGTTCCTGACAGGTGGGTAGCCGCTTCTCTGTGGCTAGCATCCTTCTCTGGATGGACGGTTACTAAGTTGAATTAATCAGACCAGCTGCACATTTATTCTTATATTCTTATATTACTATAGCTTGTCATCTAGGATGCGATTCTGCTGTATGTTAGCTAGAGCATTTATGAATATTGGTGTGTCCGCAATTATTAGTTTTGGAATAATGCTTATGTTTGTTTTAATGTAAGTTCCCTACGTGGCATTTTGAGAAGTGCATTTATAAGAGCTCTCACTTCCATGAAATTTAGGTGTTAATGTGCAGTTTTTATGTCAGGTTGCTGACTTTGGACTTCTAGATTCGAACAAAATGGAGGGTAACAAAAATGGAAACCACCCTGTAAACAACGAGGATGAAGATGGAACCACTGCGTTAATTCGGGCTTTTAGGTCTTTTTCCAGCACTGGTGAGCCAAATTTGGGTAATATAACCTAATTGTTCTATAATCTAGCAAGGCTTAGTCTGTTTGGCTGGTTGCTTTGCTCAATATTGACATTTTTGAGATACATGAACTATGAAGTATGATGTGGTCGATTGTTCATTTCAGATGGAAATCATGTCATGCCTAGTTCAAGCGGTGAATGTATTACAGAAGTTATCAAGAAGCTTAAAGTGATAAATGATGAAGAAAAGGAAGCACTAATTGCAGAATTGAGAACTGTTAACTTGAGCAAATATATTGGTGAGGCGGTTTCTTGCATTTGTGAGGCAGACTTTTGTTCGACTGACATACAAGCTGTGGTTGAGGTATGTATGGTAGTAACAGTAAGGACACCTGTGTGGTCTTATGCTATCCTATTATAGAAAATATGCTTAATTTGTCTTGTATCTTTGCTTATCACATATAGCTCTAATAGATATTTTTGTTCATCAACGTTGATTTATTGGCAATTTATCTTTTTTTTTTAAGTAGTTGGCAATTTATCTTGACTTGCAAATTGTTAATCTTACAAGTGAGTTCTCATGGTATGCAGATCTGTTCATATTTCCATCAAACATACATGGATTTCACCACTTGTCTCATTCCTGAACTGTCGAAGGTCATTTTTCCTGGGAAGTCGAAAGATTCAGATTCTGGAAAGGTCCCACAAGCTATGAAGAAAGAAAACACGCTGAAACTTATTATCGAGCTCTTCTTGGTTGGGATTGTTGAAGATGTCAGTATTTTCAGAACCATTATTAAGGATCTCACATCACCAGAGCATTTGAAGGACGCTGATATAACTCAGACAAATCTGTCTCTCCTCACATCATTTGCTTGTCAAGGAAAGGTCTTCCTTCATGAACAAGAACATGGTAAAGATGATTGTGATGAGGTCAGGTTAATTTCATTTCACTGATCACACGACAAGATCACACAAGATATATCTTGCTCTAGCAAATTAGTGATGTACACAGTGCTTTTGTATAGTTTTTTTTCATTCTTCTTTGGTTTCTGTTTTTAGCATCTCTTTGTAAACTGGTGGTTCAGATCACCTCTTTTTTATTCTTGATATAATACTAAGACATACTACAATATTCAATGTCCTACTGTTCTCCACCAAAAAAATGTAATTTCCAGTAATATTCTGGAGACCAGGAGGACACATGCTAACATGCAGAGTTTTGGGAATGCTTTGAATTGTTGCTGAAAGATATCTGATAAATGTCTCTGTATCCATATTCATTACAAATCTTCATACATTCAGTTATTCACTTGGAACGTTATTTTTTATGCAATGTTGTATATACGACTACACGAGTAATATATTGAAGTATTGTGCTTGAATGCAATGGCATGTAACCTTTTGTTTTCTTCATATTTAACTTTCGGGGCCTTTCTCGACCTTCAATGCAATGCCCTCGTGATGTTTCTGCCCTTGGGTCGACCATGGGTCGACCTTGGGTCGAGTTTTATTACTGTCACCTGTAATTTATTCTGTACAATTTTATCCAGCAGCAAGGCAACTGCGCAGCATTAGCTACGAGTTACCCCTACTAATTGCATTTATTTTGCCTGCTGCAGTTTTGCATAAGCCTCAATATTTCGTCTGATCATAAGAAGTTCTTCAAGGAAGCCCTAAATAGTTTCTACGACTTAGCAACTAAACATCTATTTTCAGCACATGAGGTAACTGCATTTTTTGTTTAATTCTGATACTGTTAGGTCAGATTTATTTTCAGTTTTTAATGTATGTGCCACTCTCCATGTTATGCATAACTCAACAATCTCCATTGTGCAGTCTCTTTGTGCGATGGAGTCATTATATGAAAAAAATTTGTATGTTTCCGGAGAGTCAGGTTGTGAGGCTAGTGCATCATATGAGAAGACCAAAAAGTCTTTTGATGAGTTACTGCATGGTGTATCATGGTGAGTTTTGAGTTTTTTGGTTCTTGGTAATGATAATAGTATTGTACTTATCTCTTTTATTGGTTAACTGGTTATTTATGTGCACAACTGGCCCTTTATTTTTTTTAAAATATTTATTTCGTGCATTTTACTAGGTATGAGTTAGTAGAGATTCCCATTCCCCTTTCAGTCTTCACCTTAAATTCCCTTTTTGTCCAAAAGTTGTTTTTTTATGTTATTTCACACCAGGATAGGAGTTAGTATACATTAATCAAACAAAAACATTTGATTCGAGCTACTTGCATTTTTGTGTTGGGAGAAGGACATAGTTGCTACCATCAAGTGTACAAGTGGTGAAGTTTCTGATCTTCCTCTTTTCTTCTAACGAATATTGAATTTTAGTTGTATTGAGTAAAAAAGAAACAAACAATAGATCTACAGATAATTTAAATTTTCTCTTTGCCTCGTTCATACAACCATATGTTCATATAGACCTATGTGCTAATGTGCATCAGTGTTGACAAAGGATATACTCTTTTGCAGCTTTGCTAAAGCTATTGATGTGCAGCCACCTGTTCTCCCAAAAAAACACATGGTGCAAGAGTTACAAATGTAAGGCTCCCAAAAATCAAGGACGGTGAAGATGGAACCACTCCGTTAATTCGGGCTTTTAGGTCTTTTTCCAGCACTGGTGAGCCAAATTTGGGTAATATAACCTAATTGTTCTATAATCTAGCAAGGCTTAGTCTGTTCGGCTGGTTGCTTTGCTCAATATTAACATTTTTGAGATACATGAACTATGAAGTATGATGTGGTCGATTGTTCATTTCAGATGGAAATCATGTCATGCCTAGTTCAAGCGGTGAATGTATTACAGAAGTTATCAAGAAGCTTAAAGTGATAAATGATGAAGAAAAGGAAGCACTAATTGCAGAATTGAGAACTGTTAACTTGAGCAAATAGGTGAGGCGGTTTCTTGCATTTGTGAGGCAGACTTTTGTTCGACTGACATACAAGCTGTGGTTGAGGTATGTATGGTAGTAACAGTAAGGACACCTGTCGGGTCTTATGCTATCCTATTATAGAAAATATGCTTAATTTGTCTTGTATCTTTGCTTATCACATATAGCTCTAATAGATATTTTTGTTCATCAACGTTGATTTATTGGCAATTTATCTTTTTTTTAAAGTAGTTGGCAATTTATCTTGACTTGCAAATTGTTAATCTTACAAGTGCGTTCTCATGGTATGCAGATCTGTTTATATCTCCATCAAACATACATGGATTTCACCGCTTGTCTCATTCCTGAACTGTTGAAGGTCATTTTTCCTGGGAAGTCGAAAGATTCAGATTCTGGAAAGGTCCCACAAGCTATGAAGAAAGAAAACACGCTGAAACTTATTATCGAGCTCTTCTTGGTTGGGATTGTTGAAGATGTCAGTATTTTCAGAACCATTATTAAGGATCTCACATCACCAGAGCATTTGAAGGACGCTGATATAACTCAGACAAATCTGTCTCTCCTCACATCATTTGCTTGTCAAGGAAAGGTCTTCCTTCATGAACAAGAACATGGTAAAGATGATTGTGATGAGGTCAGGTTAATTTCATTTCACTGATCACACGACAAGATCACACAAGATATATCTTGCTCTAGCAAATTAGTGATGTACGCAGTACACCTTGCCGGCGTCGGTGTCGTAGGCCAGGTCGGCGAGCCTGTCCCTCTCATCCATGTCGAGGTCAATAATCGTCCATTTCTTGTTCCGCGTCTTGGTGTAGGCGAGGCCGTGCACGTCGCAGATCGCCACGGTGACGTAGTCATCGGGCGTCGGATGCGGGGCGAACACGACCTTAGGCACCGGCTTCCCGTCATTCCAGAGCGGACGGAGAGGGATCTGCTTGTCGCCGTCGAGAGGGTTTAGGAGGGAGATCTCAAGCCTGTGGTTGGTGATAGCCAGCCAGCCGTTGCTGGAGCCGACGCATTCGCCGAGTATGGGGAGCGTGGCGAGATGGAACGAGCTGTCCGCCGGGAGGAACAGGGCGGACAGCTGCACCGGGCGCTCCCGCGGGTGGTACGGGATGTAACTGCCGGGGGCGAGGTTGCGTGGAGGAGCGTCGGGCGGGATGGCGACGGTGATGAGCGAAGGGATCGGCGGCGGGAGGGCGGCGCGCCACGCGGTGCAGACGCCGCGGACGCGGCAGTAGGATTCGAACGGGAGGCCGCAGTCATTACTGATGAAGAGGAGGAGCTCTGAGGGGAGGCCTGCCCATGGGCCGAACGGCGACATGGCAACCACAGGAGACGGCGGGCAATCAGCCGAACGCCGCCGCTCGCTATGGAATTCAACCGGTGACCGATCGCATGCCTGTGGCTCTTACATTTAAGCCCTCCAGCTCTCATCCGACTCTCAGAGGACTCCTTGTCCGAAACGGTTAAGGAGCATTTTTCCGATCCTAATCCTGCACGCTTCCCGTCCGCATGGGCCAGCTGGCCCACTCCGTCTGCGTGGTCCAGCGGCCAGCAGGCCCACTCCGCGTGCTCGCGCTCGCATCTTGTATGGGCCATCCCGCCTGCTCTGCAGCTCGCGCTTCGCCGGTTTCGTCCGATGCAGCCCCGCCCTTTCCACGTTCCACCCAAAATACTAGTGAAGTTTGTGTGGCTGAAAAAATCCATCAAACTATTCACAGATTTACGAACAAGCTGGCTTGCACAAGAGAAGGTCCGGCGCAACAAGGGAGCAACGCTTCTGCTGTTCAACCAGCTTCGCTTCTCCTCTCGCGCACCTGGTATATGCGCCTGCGTGTCGTCATCTCTCTTCCCTAGGCAGGCTGCTTCCTCCCTCCACATCCACACCATGAAATCCAGCTCGGCCAAATCGAGGGGCAACCAGTGGTGCAAACAAATCGGGTGATGCCGCAGGCGGTACAGCCGCTCCTGTCTGCGAGCGCCGTGCCTGTGCAGCCAGGCAGCCGCGGACCGGCATTGGCGGCTTGGCGTGCTGCTGGTGAGTGGTGAGTGCTACTAATCTCATCCGGGCTGGGCGGCTGGCCGTCTCACGGAAGCTCGAAGATCACATCAGGATTTGCGGTTGGCGCACTGCAGCTGGCTGTATCGTTTTAGGTATGCCTTCTGAAATCTCAATCTCAGTGGGCAATCCCCATGAGTCCATGGCATATCATACTTCTTCATCTCTATTTCAATTGCACAAATTGAAATCGGTTAGATATTTGTGCCGAACTACTGTAGAATTGCACAAACTGAATTGGTTGAATCGGACCATTTAATCATTAATTAATTGTATTTTGTGGAAATTGCATATCTGATTTCTTTTAAGTGTCCAACTTTTATGTGTTAATTCAAGTTCAATGACTATTCTGATGAAGATACAAGGGGCAAGGATGAACCAAATTGCCATCAGTTAGGTAAATTTTTAATCATTTTTATGTTTTCATCAAGTTTGTTGTGCAATCTAACGTGAATATCAAATATCATCTAGATTATGCATTTTGTGCTTTACTTTTGTTATCTGTAAGGTCCTTTGGAACGTGTGGACATTTCCTAAATCCTGTGTTTTTCCTATAAAATTGAATTGAATCATGTAAAATTTCTACACGCCTATGAAAATCATGCGTTCCAAAGGGGCGCTAAGCATGTGACTAATGTGAGTAGTTTAAACGTTGGCCCTATGCGTGCGGATTCTGCAGCTCCGCCACATAAGACCATGCAGCATGCCAGATGACTAGGTCAGCGAATTGCGGCTGCATACTGCACTGGTGATCTGCGAGATCAGGTACAAGAGCATAGTGGAATAATTGTTGGTGTTCGGATCAGCTACTACGCCTGCAGTCCTGCTCCAGCTTGTCGGCCTCTGCAAACACGGCAATCTTGACTGGTGTGGGTGCGGCTGGCCAAATTGATTCCAATCCTTGTATCCTTGTTGTTTTGCTTACTATAATTGATCCATCCCCCTAGGAGTTCAGGTAACTCGTTTAGGTCTCCACACGTCATCCGCATCGTGAGCATGATGCACTCTGTGACTGTAGGAGAAACCCACCCCAATTCTCCTGTCCATAGGGCGATTATTGGATATATATACCAGCTTTTTATAGAATCCAGATGTAGCATTTCCTGCGAAACAAACACATTCACTAGACCTAAGCCTGGCATTTGTAAGTTAGGTAGTGGAATCGATCTTCTATATAAATTCAGAAGTGGAATTCAACGTAATAATGTATTGAGTGGCAATGCCGGCAAATCAGAAGCACCACACATTCCAACATGACCGTTTTTTTATAAAAGGTAACATGACCGTTAAAGTGTACAGAAAAGAAGACAAGAAGTTAAGCATGAACAAGCTATCAAGAAAGTTTGCAGCATTCATCAACTAAGTCTTGTCAATGTGGTCATTCTCTGATAAGTAAGCACCTTATTAGATGCTAAAGAGCAGACCAGCATGCTAAATTGTCTGAATAAACATTATGATGGGTATGGCTAATTGAAGATATTAAGAGCCTGCTTCTTTATCTCCACAGCTTCGAGAAGCTTCTTAGCCACTGCGCATGCGTACACCGAAGAGCCCTTAGGTATCTGCAGTATCAAGATATGAAATATTAAAACTAATGTCTGTGCTACAGACACAGGGAAAATGATCAGGAACCTACTTTTGTTTAAGAAAATTTGTTCGTTACCTTTGTATTGAACATGAATATATGGTGATCGCCTATGATTCCCCCAACAACATGGATGAGCTCAAGACGAAACTCCTCTAGAACCTTTGCAGCACAAAGCAAGGAGTTGGCTCTCTTCTTCTCTGTGAATTTGATATTTATTTCATCATCAACTATGCGGACATCAACGTCACACTCCTTGGACCTCCTTTGAACCCAGGAGCTCCTTATAGCCCCATTCATCTGATTGTTTTGATCATCACCCACTGGTTGCATTGAAGAGCTTTCCCCATCATCAGCTGCTTCATCATCCAACTTCAGTATCTTCCTCCTGTCAGTACTGTTCCTCTTCTTTTCCAGTAGGATCTTCAGTTCTTTCACTGTTCTATTAAGCTCATTGATATATTCAATGGCATCTCCAACTATAGAGGCCCTGTCATTCTGGAAAATAGTTTTACAACAATTCAGCATTTATAGCATCTTATTCACCAAGAGTACAATAAATATAGATTTAGGAAAGAAAAACAACATTGCATTGTGCTGGTCATAACTAGAGTTTCTAGAATGGAAATTCTCTTATCTCACATATTTTAGAATTGCATTCTATTTTGTTGGATGCTGATAGTAAAGATCAATTTACATGCATCTGTCCACTGAATACATGCAAAAAATTCCATGATCGCCTTCCTCCACATACTTGAACTAATACCACTTTATAAGAGATTACTAACAACGAATCCATCTTTAATAAAGTTTTTTTTAATCATACACACATTTGTTTCAATTTTATTTTTCCTAGGGAAAACAATCTGAATACATATTCCATTACATCCTGTACAAATAGAACTTACTAAATGTTCTAGAAATCCATGTAACTGTAATGAGAGAAACAATTAAGGAATTTGTGCGTGGAAAGATAAGCTATACAAACCTTAGTAGGGTTTGGGAACAGTGATCTTAAAGCTCCATACTTCACATTTAGCTGCTCCCTCCTCTCTCTTTCAGTTGCAAAGTTAGCCTTTCCCTTGCCCTTGCCAAATCCACCTTTCTGTCTTCTACTCCCCAGTACTGGGCTGTCGAACTGCCTCCCATCTATCTCCTGGAAAATATTTCCTGAGACCCCTGGTACCCCGACCATTCCATCTCTCTCATCATCACTGGTAAATAACCCATAGTTTTGTGGTAGCGAATGATAGAGATCCTTCAACATATGAGATTGGGTAGAATGATAACCTAATGGTAGAGTTGAATCACTGAACATCATTCCACTTTCATGAATTGCTACTCCTTGAAGGTCATTGGTAATGTCCAAATGGTTAACTATGTTCTGTGCTGGATCACCAAAGATATGTTCTGTCGAAGGAAATTCAGGAATCAAACTGCACCTTTGGATCTGTAGAGAATTTAGAAGATCGTGTGCAGCTGCATAAGTGCCATTTCGATATGATGCAGGGTCATAGTCCAGGACCTGTTGTTCCACAGTTATGTTATGTTGACCTTCTATCTGGTGGCTGAGGATATGATCTTGGACACCATAGACAGCAGGAACCAAATTTGCAGTTTCTGCTGGAGGAACTTCTTGGATCATGTGATCACTATGGTCCTGCTCCATGTCAATCCCAAGCTGGTGTTGAATTTGGTCGATCATCCTTGCAGGCTCAGAGGTAAGGTTGTCTGGATTAGAGTGATCTTCTATGATAAAGGGTGCAAGTCTGAAGTTCTGCTGTTCAACATCTGTATTGTCATAGATGGAGGATTGGGAAGAATCATGGATCATTGATCCTTCCATGATAATATGATCATGAGAACCATCAAAATAGCCTCCCCCAACAATCATTTTGGACCTGGTTACCTTCACTCAAGATAAAAAAAAAATACAGCATTTAGGAACTATATGCAACAAATAAGTATCTAAAGTAGCAAAACATTTAGGAAGAAGCAAAGGCAGGAGACAAAACTGATTAAGAAACATAGAAGTAGCATGCTAGAGGATCCGATATAGACAAAAAAAAATTTATTAGCTGGTGCCCATGAATTGAGGGAAAAGATGACTCAACCTGTATGAAAACACGATGGACTGATGGAGTTGATTAGGCAGAGAAGATTGTAGCTGGCTAGTTGGTTTGATTGTTTGAGAGGAAGAGAATACTCAAGGTTTAAGCTAGGCAATCTGTTTCTCTCTATCTTTTCCGTGTGGAGTTTTATTAGCACATGGACGAGACAGGAAGCCTTTTTGCTTCCTTAGGACCCAACAAACTGCCTTGCGTCTTTATTTGCGCCCTACTCCTAAAAATATGAATCTTGCTAGTTTGTGCTTCAACTACCAAGCTCAACAATTAATCAGCAGAACACAGACTAGTATAAGTATTGGCAATGACCAAAGTGCCCTTTACTTTCTTGAAATCTTCTAAACAATGCACAAGTCCAATAGTTGAAAAGGTAGTAATATGTTTAAATCAAAGACAGTAATTTATAACGTAAGCAAAACTTTATTCTTTAGATACATATATTGTTTCTTCAGGTTAGTATAAACAAACCAGCAGATTCAATCTAGCATTTGCATCCTGCCAATAGTACTAAAAACTGAAAGTAAAGAGAAGAGAACAATACCAAGATTTTTTTGACAGACCAGATAGCAGACACGCTGTTCAGAAACTAGTTGCTGAAAACCATCCTTGCGAAGTAGTTTGAGTTTGCTGCTAGTAATATATATACAACGTCATGGTAAAAGGCAAAATGTAATTGGCATGTGGGCAGTACCGCAGTACTACGAAAATTTGGTTGCCACGTAAAATTGATGAGCAGATAACAGAATATGTTTATATCAACACCAATCATTTCCTAAAAGTTTCTCTTGAACATTCTTAGAAGAGGTCAAAGTGAGGGGCCATCAGATTTCAGATCATTATCATCATTAAGAACGGTCATGAGAAAGATGGAAAACTCACACTCTTTGAACTTGGCATCTTTGCTGTTATTCATGCCATAGGAAGTTGGGAAATGCAAGTCATGCCTTCTCCGTTCTTCCGTATTTTACGGACATTATGCTGTAGTGTGCCTTCAGAAACTAAAAAGGACAAGTCCAACTACCTGAAACACTGGACAGTTGCAAAGGTAGTCATAACCTTGCATCACTGCATAGAACCTAATAATCATGTCATGCTTGCATGTCTTTGTACTTTGTACACTTTGATCCAGTAGATGGTAGTTATTTGCGGTTTGACATTTCTGGAGTTCTTATTATTTCCATATAACATATATGCTAGGTAGAGACTGTCTAAACGACGACTCTCTGAATATATGTTTCAGGAACATACCTACAACAGAATGTTGAAGTGAAACACCCTGCAGCACATCTCAAATCCATCTTCAAGAGGGAGGCAACACCTTTCAGAAAACAGGGAGAATCAGAGTGATGGAGCTCAACTGCCAAGGCTGCGTCTGCACTTAGCTTTGTGACTTTGGTGATGGATCTTATGGCCACCTTGAATTTGTTCATGGCACCAGTTCTAACCATGTGGGATCACTTGGGTTCATATGTTTTCTGGCTGCAAATGCTTGATAATGAATACGTAACTACAGTTGGTTTACTAAACTAGCATTCTGATCATTTTGCAGAGTTGTAATACAGTGACAAAATCAATGAGCAATAGGAGGCAGATTAAGCTGAAGTTGAAACCAGTGAAATTTGGAAGTTATATTAAACTTGCCAACTGGGAATGTGATTTCAGATTGAGGCAGGTTGAATTAATCGTCTCTGGAGGCATATACCAACCCTTGTGTCGGATATCCCGGTGAAGTAAACTGGAAGCATGGATGATTTTGTACTTCGAGTTGAACAGGTTTTATTATTTTAGTACATACTGTATTATCAAATTTTTGTCCGCAGCTACAGGATTGTCTGATATGAGCCAATTGTTTTCAGATTGCATGCTGAGAATGTTGGACATGGGTAGACCATCCTATAATTTATCACTACTCCCTCGGTCCTGAAATATAAAGATTTCGAGTTCAAAATCTATATCATGGTACAAGATATGCTGGATGTTTTAATTTTCTCTGTCTGTATTTTTTGGCAAGAAAATATTAAGATTTCTTTTAAACTTGGCGTCATCCAAAACATCCAGCCAACTACTCCATCTTTCTTAATTAGTAAGGAGTAAGGTGTTTTTTTTTTGCCAGTCTCTTTATTTAGTTTGTCTGAAAATTACTTTGACCGACAGAGTATACTCCTATAATTCCTTAGTTGCTCTAGCCCACAGTCGAGAAATCGTGAAAAAAAAAAGAGAGAAGACAATACCAACGAGGACACAAATCACAGCGTGGTAATTGATCACACTTACAATGCCAGCACTTACAGACTTACATGTCCATTCAGTTTAAACTTCAGCCAGATACGAGTCAGTTTCGTACGAGTAACGTGTTATTTGCCCAAATGGCAGTACAGCAAGCATACGTCTCGTCTCCTTCGATAAAAAGATCCAACAGCATTCAGATCCGGACTACTGCCACAGAAAGCACTGTCGGGCCCAAACGCGGAGACCCTAAGCGGGCTGGACCGGACCCGACCCGTCCACGCCGCCGCCACGAGGGTTTTCTCCTCCCCTGCACCAGCCAGCCGGCCCTAGAGTCCGCAACGGCTATTTTCCCCTCCCCTGGCCTCCTCGGCGTGCTAGCCGTTGGCCGTCGCCGTGGCGGGCGTTCCCTCTTGCTACAAATATCATTCGCGGCCGATCCCTAAACCCCACAAATCTATTCTCATTCTCTCTCGCTCGCTCATTCTCCTCGCCTCCCCGACGATCTCAAGCGCTCGCGGGGAGTCGAGATTTCTTGCGCTCGTTCATCAATAGCTCTCTTGTTTGATTACACCATCTTATTTCGTGCTTTATTCTAACCTGCTATATTATTTACTTAACGTTTAATTTCATCGCTTCTGCTGTTGTTCTTTCTCTGTTGTGCTGTGCTTGCCCTGTTCTTTTGTTTGTTCTAACCATGGACGCAGGCTCCCACTCGATCTCCTCGGAGAAGAGCCGCGCCGTCGCGCCCCGGCCGCCGCTGCAGGAGGCAGGCTCCCGCCCCTACATGCCACCGCTGAGCTCTCGTAACCCGTCGGCCAAGTGCTACGTGAGTCCCCCCTTCTCTTGCTACTGGAGCGTGTATGGTGGGTGTTCGATGGTTTGCCTGATCAAGCTTGGTTGGTTCTCCTCCTGTTTGTGTCCTGCAGGGCGATAGGTTCATCCCGGACAGGTCGGCGATGGACATGGACATGGCGCACTACCTGCTCACTGAGCCCAAGAAGGACAAGGAGAACGCGGCGGCGTCCCCGTCCAAGGAGGCGTACCGGAGGCTGCTCGCGGAGAAGCTGCTCAACAACCGAACACGGATCCTCGCCTTCAGGAACAAGCCGCCGGAGCCCGAGAACGTATCTTTCGCCGATGCGGCTTCCTCCAACCTGCAGGCCAAGCCTGCCAAGCAGCGTCGCCACATTCCCCAGGTATGTGCAGTAGATCTTCTGATTCCGCTTCTAGCCATCTTATGCAACGGATGTAGTGGCATGTGAGAATGGTGGGTCACTGATGCGGTTGAACCAAAATGTGCAGTCTGCCGAGAGGACCCTAGATGCACCAGAGCTTGTTGATGACTACTACCTCAACCTGCTTGACTGGGGAAGCAACAACGTGCTGTCCATTGCTCTGGGTGACACACTCTACCTGTGGGATGCATCGAGCGGATCCACATCCGAGCTCGTGACCATCGATGAGGACAGCGGTCCTATTACGAGCGTTAGCTGGGCTCCTGATGGTCGGCACATCGCTGTCGGGCTCAACTCGTCCGACGTCCAGCTCTGGGACACCAGCTCCAACCGACTGGTATGTACATTGTCTTGTTTCATCCAAAAACTGCAATGCACGGCGAACCCCCATTTCAGTTCGCCAATGCACGTTTTCTGTTAGCTGCTGCTGAATTAAATCGTTTTCTCTATGCAGTTGAGAACACTAAGAGGTGTGCATGAGGCAAGGGTAGGTTCACTGGCATGGAACAACAGCATCCTGACCACTGGTGGCATGGATGGCAAGATTGTGAACAATGACGTGAGAATTAGAAACCACGCTGTGCAGACGTACGAGGGACACAGCCAGGAGGTGTGCGGCCTCAAGTGGTCTGGATCAGGGCAGCAGCTGGCCAGCGGAGGCAACGATAACCTTCTGCACATTTGGGATGTGTCGATGGCATCATCCATGCCATCTGCTGGCCGCAACCAGTGGCTGCATAGGCTCGAGGACCACATGGCTGCTGTGAAAGCACTCGCGTGGTGCCCGTTCCAGAGCAACTTGCTCGCCACTGGCGGTGGTGGCAGTGATAGGTGCATCAAGTTCTGGAACACACACACTGGTGCGTGCCTGAACTCAGTTGACACCGGATCACAGGTGTGCTCTCTTCTCTGGAACAAGAATGAGAGGGAGCTGCTGAGTTCACATGGATTCACACAGAACCAACTGACTTTGTGGAAGTACCCATCGATGGTGAAGATGGCTGAACTTACTGGTCATACCTCTCGTGTCCTTTTCATGGCTCAGGTGAATTCTTCGCACCAGTTTAACAGATACTATCTGCATTGAGTGTGAACATTGCTTATATAGTTCTTGCATGGTGAAAATTGCAGAGTCCTGATGGATGCACAGTAGCGTCAGCTGCTGCAGATGAGACCCTCCGGTTCTGGAATGTTTTTGGAGCCCCTGAAACGCCCAAGCCTGCAGCCAAAGCTTCCCACACTGGGATGTTCAACAGCTTCAACCATATCCGATAGGAGAGTCAAGAGGATATAGTCTCTTGTATTGGATATGGTCCCAGCAGCAGTCTAGTAAATACTGGATGGCCTGTCATTGGTATGTGTTCGAAACTGTTCTTAGTTCAATCATGTGAGTACGCTATTTTTGTTATTGATTTGAAGCTTTTGGGTTGAAATTTTTGCTTTCTATATCCCTTTCTATAATGCAGATGAGGTCTGCCTACCATGGCTAAGCAGGTGGCGTGAGGGAGCACTGCAATCCTAATGCTTCATTTTTTTTTTCGGTATGCACATTTGCTCAAGTGCTCAGTACCAACACTATCTTGGTGATCTCTGAATTAACACTGCTCTTTTCGTTGGTAAGTTCAGGAGGCTCAGAAATCAACGACACAGGGTTCGCTTCATTGACGTCTTCACCATTAAGTAGATGTTATCTGAAATGGCACAGGAACCAGAACCTCGAAATGCAGAGCCTTAGAGATTCAGTTGCAGACTTGAAGTGCAGATAAGATATAGTACTACCCATAGCCTCAGAGGTTGATAACAGTTTTTTTTTACTTGTCCTGTCATGTGTATGCTGGTCATCAGCACTATCCGATGTACATAAAAGTATAATGCATTTCCCCCTTTTTGGTTGGAACATCAAGAGCGCCGGTTTGATGTGCCAATTATTATTTGTAAATAAATGAAGACAGCAATTCTTTTTTTTGCAACTTTTAGTGAATGTTTGTCGGTAAATGAAGACAACTTTTGTTTTGCAAATTACAATTTGTGATTTTGGTTGCAACATCAAGCGTTGGACAATGAATTTTATCATGTCATTTTTCTTTATTTAAGTTTCCTTTAATATAACATAAACATTTTCGGACTTAGTCAAAAGTAGAAATGGCGCGCTTGCATCCAGAACCGAAGGATGGATCGTCTATTGAAATTTGAAAACAATCACCGAGGTTGACTCCTGAATGCCAACAACCATAAAGGATCTGTCTAAACCAAGTTGTATATGGGAGATTTTCAAGAAATTACCAAAATCATGTGCGGCAAAATTGCGGACCCAGCTCACGTGTCAGTACCGAATCCACCGTGATGGTACTGTAGAGGGGTCCGTAGAAGGAACAGTGCTTCCATGTGGACCGTGGACTTGAGATTCTGACACTCCCTTTGTCGCGTTGGACCCCGCCGAGGCGCCGAGCGCTCAGCGCCAGGCTTGCCGGTTCGCCCCGGACGGTGGCGCGGTAAGAGGAAAAATAGTGGCGAGCACGAGAGATTCCGCGTGTTCCTCCCCCGTTCCGCTCCGACGGCCGCACAGCTCATCGCCCTGGCTCGCTGCCGCGCCACCACCCAACAACCAACAACTCGCGTAGCACGGGCGCGTTCTCGGATCCCCTCTGCTACTACTGCTAGGAGGACACGGCCAGCGCCATGTGATCGCGCGCTCCTCGGCTCATGTGGAGCGCGGCTGGCGCGGCCGTCTCGGTTCGCGCCGCTGTCATGTGTCGAGGCACAGGTATGCGCGCGTACGGCGTACCCGGCCGGGAGAGAGAGACGGGCTGATTCGTTCGGTGGCCGGCCTCCCTGTCCTGTCACCTAGTAGTCGCAGGTGTAGGTAGGTGCCTCCAAAATTCACAGGTTGGTTTGAGCTATCAACAAAAACCACTCCTCCGTACTAGTACTAAATATGAACAGTTAAACACGGCTTGTTGCTACTGACACGCTAGCGAATGATCGAAATTGTTCCATCCCCTCTTAACTTTAAAGCATACGATTCCAGCACCAAAACTGAAACCTAAGCACGCGATGCTCGCGGAAAGCCCTTCGCTCGCTTTAGGGTAGGGTAGAGGGAGTGGAAATGCGAACAAAGACAAACGAATCGTAGGATAGCTACTAGCTAGCTTCCCAAATCTATATGCTGCTCCCGGCCCCAAAGAAGAATCTTTCAACCTCAACACAAGCTTAGTCCTAATTCCTGGTAATAAACATGAGACTGGCATTTTCTACATATAGTATTTCTTTATTATTACAATTACTGTTTCATCAATCTCTACCTTCAATTCACTCGCACTTAATTAAGCCGACTGTTTAAAAAAATCCACGCCTCGGATCCCTTCTGTCTGATCATGTACAGGCACAGAAGCACAAGGATCAATTAATTAATTTATATAAGGGGCAGCAGCCAGCAGCAGGCACGACTACTCATTTTTGTAGTGGTACAGGTGAGAGCCGATAACCATGTCCATGTGACGTACAATCATGCCATGAAGCACATCACAGTTTGCAGTAGTCGCACACACGAAACGAACGTCTCGCGTCCAGCACGGCTGTGGCATGCATTCTCTTTCGGATCAAGCAGACGCGTTCGATCGGGAGTGCAGTGGCGGCCACCGTACCTTCTCTCTCTCCGTGCATCAGCGGGACTTTGTAACCGACCGTCGGTGCGGTGCACCGAGCTCCGCAGCCTCGCGACGCTAGCCAGAGATCACGCTGACGCCCCCACCTAAACGCGCGCGCCGGGTCCGGGCCATCCAGGGGCTAGCCGATCGAGGAAACGGCGAAAAGTGGAGAATTGAGCGAGCGGCGACGAACGGAGGCGGGGGTGGGGCGGCGGTCACGGCCAAGTTGGGCGCCCACGAGTATTCCCCCCTCCCGTCCGGGGCCACGCGACGCCACCGCCAACACCTCCTCTCGGCCGCCGCGTCCCTCTCTCTCTCTCTCTCTCTCGGCCGTTCTGTTCTCGCGCGCGCGCCGGAATATTCCCATCCAATCTTCCATTGGCAAAGAAGGGCGGCAAAGGCAAAGGCCGCGCGCAGCTCGCTATCATCGTTGATCGGTCCATCGATCAGCTAATCCACTGACGCGCATAGTACTGGTCGTTCTCGCGAGCCGTTAATAATTCCGTCGCGTTCACGGTTCACCTCGGTTGGTACCGGTATATGCAGTCGAGCCGTTCGTGACCCCGTACGTGCTCCCGGCCGGCGGCTCCGGTAGCCCGCCAGGCGCCAGCATTGCATTGACCGCCGGCCGCCGGGGGTGGGGTTGGGCACATGCATGCATGGCGCACCTACACCTATGCACGTAGAGTAGGTGCAGTGCACTGCACAGAATTGGTTCTCCAGGCAAATCTAGCAGCAGCGATCAGACAGCTTCTCTGGCCTACGACCGGAAGACACGGCACGCACACATGCCAGCCCCGCTCTTGTCGGGGCCGGCGTCCACGTGGCGCGCCGCCGCACATGCCCCCTTGACCTGTCCTGTCCCGTCCCGCGCGCGCCCTCTCTTCTCTTGTGACTGATTTTTTTTTTCATCTTGTGTCTGAACTGAACCGAGAGAGAGAGAGAGAAACGGCGGATCGAACGCGCGTGAGCGTGGGTCGACCTCCGCATGGCACCATCTGACGGCCGCGGTGCCGACGACTCCGGACTCCCTCCGGGGCGGCGGTGTCCACGCGGCGGGACCCGGTTGGGTGTCCTTGGCGTTTGTTAGTTCTGTTCCGGCCGGGTTTGCCCCCCGGCACAAGGCTCCCCGAGATTCCGCGCACACATGAGTGAGGTGAGCAGTACAAGATGACTATGATGGCATGGCGATGCCGATGCCGATGCGTTCGGCGCTCCTCTCTCTCTAGCCGCTACATATTCCTCTTCTATCTCTCTATCTCTGTCTCTCCGCCCCGCCCAGCTTTGGAACGCGGCAGCCATCGCACATTCCCGTCAGGCCGGTATCCGCCTCGGGCTTCGCCGAAATCCTACGCTACCTCTCCTCCACCCCCGTCCGGCCCCGAGCGCACCAGATTCACACCGCAAGCTGCAGCTTGGCCTGGCGGACGTGCGTGTGCACTACTGTGCCTGCGCAAGCTGCTTGCTACATACCTAATTGCAGCTCGAGCTGCTAGCTGTTTAATTCTAGCGGCCGGCGAGCCACCAGCTGCGCCGCCGTGGTCGACAAGCCGGCCCGAGGCGGAGAGACACAAGCAGGCCGGCCACGCGATGAGCATGTTCGAGGGGATGGAGAGAGCCGGGTACGGCGCTGGGCCGATGGGCGGGGTGGTGCTGTCGCGGGACCCCAAGCCGCGGCTGCGGTGGACGCCTGACCTGCACGAGCGCTTCGTCGAGGCCGTCACCAAGCTCGGCGGCCCCGACAGTGAGTACCCTTGCACCGCATGCACTCCTCTGCTGCTTGCAGCTTGCCTGCTCTCTTCTTGTACTACTGCCCGCTATCATGCCATGCATGGATTCTTCAGACTTCAGACACAGCCCAAAGCTCTCCCATCAGTTCGTTGCAACAGTAATGCTAACATAGCAGCATGCATGCTCCAGCTTCGAAAACACTTGACTGCATCTATACGCGTGGTGAACATGTATAGTGTTCCGCAGCTTCACTGACCATGTTTTTTTTTACTGAACATGTAACATATTAGAGCTTCTTTTTTTTTTGAATCCTGGTTGTGATTACAACTCCTGTTTCGGGGTTTCTGAACCTGACATCGTTTTCTACTTGATTGTGCTGTGCGCGACAACAGAAGCAACTCCCAAGTCAGTGCTGAGGCTGATGGGGATGAAAGGGCTCACCTTGTACCACTTGAAGAGTCACCTCCAGGTACCAACCCTACTACTACTTCGATCTCTTCTATCCAAATTCATGAGTATAAATTCACCTTGTCCATGTATCGCTTTCTCCGGTGATGTCTTGTCCTTGTTGTCTTGTTGGTGACGATCTCTTGTGCGCAGAAATACAGGCTTGGGAAGCAGAGCAAGAAAGACACGGGTTTGGAAGCCAGCAGAGGGGGTATGTACCTTGCAAATACGACTGCCGAATATACTATAAACTGCTAAAATTGAGTAAGGATAACATAAAATTCTTTTCCAAATCTTACCTTTTCTTTTTGCTCTCTCTCCTCACAGCATTCGCGGGACAGGGCATCAATTTCTCCACACCTGTACCTACTAGCATTCCATCTACGGCCTGTAACAATACAGGGTGAGTAGTGTCAAAAATCAAAATCCTATCCTGCATGCTTCCTTTAACGTCAGTGCATAGATTTATGCGTGTCTGCTTTACAGCAAACGCCATGATGCCCCCAACAACATGTATTTGCCTTCTCCCTGAGACAGCAGTAATTCTGTAGTACTCCGTAGTAACAATCTAGTAACTCGATTATGTTGCATCAGTAAAACTAAAAGGCTGGTGTCAAAAAAACTGATGAACATCAAAAGTAGGAGTACAATTGAACAAAATAGCAGCAGCAGCCAGCAGATCGTGCTATTTCTGTTGGAAACAAAAGTTATAGATAATACTATCGGTAATTAGATACTTGTGGTCAATTCTTATAAAAAGAGAAAGGCCTTACAAATTCCTAAACAAGACGTGCTTATTTAATTTAAATTGTATACTGGTCGGCTAATGATTGAGAAAACGGAGTCATACGAAAGGGACGTTGACCTCGTAGGAAAAAAGAAAAAGAAAGGGACGTTGATGTGTCAAGGGAATATATGAGTTTATAAAAGCCTGGAGTTGTGGCGCGGCGTTGATTAGCTTATTAATAAGTTGCATAAGGAGTTTTTAATGTTATAAAAAGCAACCTAGAAACAGCGGCTAATGAAGATCAATAAAGTTCAAACATGCCTCACAAACATCACATAGAGAGTTGATAATATATGGCATGCAGCCTAGCAGACCGCAGCTTCTACAGTACTACTAGTATATTGTTATTTGCTTCAGTTGGGTGACAGAAATACTTAAATAGTTTATAATGTTTGAACTATTTTTTTTACAAAAAGGAATGGTTTCCGTTTGTGTGGATTTACACCTTTCTTCAACCTGCTTATGATTTTCCTATTTCCGTTGGCCTTATCATTTCTGAACATGGATCAGAGAAACGCCACTTGCGGATGCGCTGAAGTACCAAATCGAAGTTCAAAGAAAACTGCACGAACAGCTCGAGGTTAGACTACCCACAAACCTTCTCTGCTACAACTACAACTATTGCAGCCACGAACACAAAGTTTTGACCTCTTGATTTGTTTTCCACATGCAGGTTCAGAAGAAGCTGCAAATGCGAATCGAGGCGCAAGGCAAATATCTGCAGACGATACTCGAGAAAGCCCAGAGCAACCTTTCGTACGACGCAACTGGAGGCGCGAACCTAGAAGCAACCAGGTCGCAGCTGACGGACTTCAACCTCGCGCTCTCAGGATTCATGGACAACGTGACCCAGGTGTGCGAGCAGAACAATGGTGAGCTGGCGAAAGCCATGTCCGAGGACAGCCTCAGAGCGAGCAATCTAGGCTTTCAGCTGTACCATGGAGTTCAGGACGGGGACGATGGCAAGTGCGCTACGGATGAAGGGCTGCTGCTGCTGGACCTCAACATCAGAGGCGGCTACGATCACCGGGCTCCGGCGGATCTAAAGATGAATCAGCACATGAGGTGAAAACTTCAGTAGAAAAGGCGACGACCATAGTTTAATCAAGAGAGTAAGAGTTGCCCTTGTGTTTGAGACGAAATTCTTTTGGCCGTCCTGATTCCTGATGATGCTTGTTTACGGTGATGGCCAGCGTATTGCTAATGTAAAATATGATGAGAAGGCTCCGAATAAGCATTGCTAATCTTATACAAGATCTTTATACATGCTTCATACGGATCTGGAATAGAAAGTGAAAGCATTTGCAATTTGGGGTCATGCAACATTTGCAACACAGACCGTTTGCAAGAAGGTTCAGTACCTGATTATATTCTTTGAATAGATTGTTTGTGCTATCGTTATGCGTAATAAGCAGGTAAATCGGTTCGGTTGGAGCTTTGAACTATATACAACAGTGTTAAAACGAGTCTACGTTTCGTTGAAAGGGTCTAAAAATTACAAATTTAATCGAAAAAAAAATAAAAGAGCATGTTCCTACAGTAAGATTACAACAAAATCACAAAAAGTATATCGATTTTTTTATATATTACGTGTAATCCATCCATTTATTCTCCAATGCTTATACATGAAAGACTGGTCACAAGCAAAAAAAAAAAATCACGTGATATGTAATAACCAATGGGGCTGTCTACTTGACATCCGGTTGTTTTGTGGGGTGCAAATAGCCGGGTGTTTAGCACTGCCAAAACAACCGCTTAAAACATAATGGAAAATTCGAGTGTTCCACGGGAATCAAACACACAAATTTCCATACATCAGATCAAAAGCTGACCGGCCAAATTTATTATACTGTTTCGTCGGATCACAATAGCTAACCGGATAATTAAGCATTGTTCTTTATGATTTCTGAGAGTGAGTTTTTCTACAAGCAATTTTGAGCACGAGTTATCCATTATGAAAATACAACTCCTAAAGCCTCTTTATATTCTTTTTAAATAATTAATATTTATAAAACCTACTAAATGATATTTAAAAATAGTAGCAATATTAAAATACGACAGCTCCAATCCATAGCCCCAGTCAATATGTCAAGTAGGATCACTAATTAATATGATTGACGTAAGGCTAGATAACGAGTCAGCCCGGCTCGTTTTGACTCGTTATCCTAACAAGCCAGAAAATCAGCTCGACTCGGCTCGTTAAAAGCTCGAGTTGGCTTGTTAAACTCACGAGTCAGGTATAAAAAAACACAAAATGTATTTGCATTTATCTAAAGTTTAATAATAGTAATAATAAAAAAGTAAAATATCCCACCATCTTAAATTGAACAAAATACTATAGTATAATAATATACAAAAATTAATAAAAGTTTTACTAAATTTTTTCCTAAAAGTGCGTGAGCGGCTTGCGAGTTGGCTTGTTATAGCTAACGAGCTAAAATCTTGGCTTGGCTCGTTATCTTAACGAGCCAAGCCAGCCACAAGCCGAACGAGCTAATGAGCTTTGAGTTTTTCATCCAGCATTAGACTGGCGTGGTCCTAATCAGTGCAAGACTCCTACATAGCCTACGCATAAAAGAACAATCTCTCAATTAGGGAAACAATTTTTAAAAGCAACCCTAAACAACAACAATATAACAAAATAAGCTCTAATTTTTTTAAACATCAGCGAAATAACAACAATACAACAAAAGAAGCTTCTAATTGGAAGGATTTTTAAAAAAAACAAAAAAATAACAACACAACAAAACAAGTTGTGATTGGGAGAAAAAAATATAACAACCTTAAAGCAACAACAATAAAACAAACAGAGCTGCCAGAGGACAATTTTTTTTTTAAAAAAAACAAAGAAACAACAATACAACCAAATTTACCACCTAGGAGCCAAATTATAAGAATAACCCTTAACAATGACAAAAAAAAGACAAACTACTAACCAACATGTCAAACTAAAAAATAATAAGAACAACCAAACAACATGATTTTTTAAAGCTACCAGTTAGGGGGCAAATTATAAGTACAAATTATAACCACATCACCAAAAAAATAAAAAACTACAAACTAGGGATCAAATTATAAGAACAACCAATAACAACATCAACAAAAACTTAACAATTGAGGGCCAAATTATAAACAATCATAAACAACAAGCAAAAAAGAACAAGCCACCAAGTATTGCCAAAATATAAAAACAACCCCCAACAACAAAAAAATAAAGTTGCCAACTAAAATATATTATATAAAAACCCAAAAAAACAAGGAAAAAAAGTTAAAGCTGATAACTAGGGACTAAATTATAAATAAACCCATACAACAAGGTTGCTGCCTCACATTGCTGAAACCGTAAAAATCCTTGTTGTCACGAGCACTGCACGCTCACTGCTGTCTGTCATTGCACATTCGCGCATGACCAGGTCCGACCGTTAATGCCTCACATTGCCAGTGCAATCAGAGCAAACACACAGCCAAAAAAAAAAAAAAAAGGTCCCTCCCGTCACCACGTCTCCGCACACGGTCACACCAACGGCACGCGCCCATGCATGTGTTGCTAGCAAGCCACAGTTAAACAAAATAGCCAGGCAAACAGACTTCACATCCGACGCACAAGAAACAAGGAAAGATCAGATCGGAAGGCTGAAAAATCGTGTGTTGAGTGCAAACGAAACACACGGTTGACGTTTAGCTTTTCCCTAACCAATTCATTTATTACGTGCAAGCAGTATAAAACAATTTCTTAATAAAACTGGTCACAAGCAAAATTTGCTAGGAAGGGTTCTGAGGCCTCTAATAGTTATAATGTAAGTAATTAGCTTTTGTACTCTTACCCCCTCTTGCGGTCTGCTGCATGCAGTGGCGGAGCTCGTCAATTTTGACGTCTAGGGCCACTGTCGATTGACGAGCCTTATCACTGACAATCAAAGTACGTACATAGTAGTCCCGCACCAACGTCCACACCAAAACTAATGTCGATAGATAAAAAAGTAAAACTCATATATGTATAAGTTTAAATGATATCTCGATTTTATATACTTAAATAAATCCATGATATAATTGATGGAACATGAAAGTTGTGCAGATGTTTGTGCTTGTGGTTGTGGCGCTAGTTGTATAATTGGCGTAGGAGCTGGAGTAAAAAATGATTTTATTGTCCTGTTTCTCTTCATTGTGTATCTTACTTAAGTACTACACTACTACAAAAATTAGAAAAAATACACTTTAATTTAGAAATCGGATCCTTTAATTAGAAGTGAGAATAAATAAATTGTGAATGGGGAAAGGGAATTAGAAAAATTACCTGGAGCGAGAGGCTGGAGCTGTGTGGTGCGGCAGAGTGCAGACATCTGACTGGCAGAACGCAGAAGGTGCCCTGCCTGCTGGGCCGGCTGCCGCCCACCGCGTGCAAGCGGCAAGCCTGTAGTGCACGCTGCAGGCTGCAGCTTGCAGGAGTGCAGAACAGCAGAACTGCCTGGCAAGAGGCCGGTGGCCGGAGGCCGGAGCAGTTGAGGTCGAGCAGATCGTGACTTTGTGAGTTCAGTGGAAACGAATGCGGCGTGCGGGAAGTCCAACGAATTTGGCCCAACACCTAAGACCAGGCTGAAAAACTACTTGTATTCTAAAAACAATACTGGGCTGCGCCTAGGGCCGTGGCCCCAGTGGCCCAAGGCCCATATCCGCCCCTGGCTGCATGGGGCTGCACTTCTCATGTATATAGTTGTTAACTATATTTCTCTCTTATTAATATATATTGGGTAACTGGAACTTTCACAAAAAAATATTATTAGAAAATGGAAATTCATAAGAGGACTAAGGATTGAATAATTTGTACAATTTGTAAGATATTTGGATAGTAGTTTTATCAACGAATGGAGCTCATCCAAAGAAACTTGGTCCACCTTGATTTAGCCTCAGTAAAAATTGCATAGCCACACAAGATAGAAGTGAGAGGGAAAAAAGAAGAAAAGAGAAAGATGACGATAATTATGGAGTTGATATAGGATAGCTATATATATATAGTTCATGGAGTTGATCTAGGATAGCTATAAGTATATAGTTCATGCCGATATTAATGTAACTGAAGGTAGATAGAGAATATAATCAAAGAACGACTCATCCTCCGGATAAGCTAGAGGCACAGAGAGTAACCATAAATTGAAGCTCCTCCTTCACAAAAGAAATGGCTTCGACTGCTCTTTCCAATACAGAAAAATGGCTCCTTATAGAGTGTTTAATGTTGCCCTTCCAACTCTTGTGTCAAAGCTGCTATAAGAACAGAGTAGAGTTATACCAAACAAACCCTATGTAGCATTAAGGACAGTAGCCAGTAGCCCATCACAAGGCTATTAGACCCATTTCACACGCTTTGAACGACTCTAACTTCTTACGGCTGCTCCAGTGTTTGGTTCAGTTTGAGTGCTGAGTTGGATTTCAAAGTTTGGATGTTGCCTATGGTTTGGGTGATGCAGTGTGAGTATCATTTGATGGGGCTATGGGGGCACATTTGATTAAACAATAGGAAAGAATGCAGTACCTTTAGAGCATCTCCAGGAGTCTTTCTAAATCTCACTCTCTAAATCATCATTTGGAGAGTCATTTGCATAAAATCGTTTTGTATATCTTTTCATTTTTCAAAAGCTTTTCTAAATGTCATACATACTCTAGAGAGTCATTCTCGTCTTCTATATTTAGCTAGCGAAAAATCCGAAATAAAGGATGGCTATATTTAGAAGACCATTTAGATAACCTGTTGGAGGGTACTTTTTCACCAAAATCTCTATTCCTAGCATATAGGAAGGATATGGAGCGTCTCTTGGAGATGCTCTTAGCTCTCTTGTGTCCACGTTGTTGCATGCGGGATGATAATCATGCCACTCGTTGAGTTTTTTATTTTCCCGGTTAGCACCAAAATGAAGAGTTGCTTTCTAAAATCGATGTACTAGTTCGCTGACTCCAGTGTTATCTCTCCTTGATTCGGTTTCCCACCATATTGGAGTTGTTTCCCACAATACTAGAGCTATTCTTACTACAATATGTAGAAGAGCCAAAACTCATGAAGGCAAAAATAGTTGGAACTACCGACTCATAGTTCAAAAGAAATAAGGGACTATTTGGATCTCATTATCATAGTGATATTCCATATAGTGAATGTAGAATTTAGATTTTAGATTTTTTTTAAAAAAAAACAGATGCGTTTAGATCTCATTCTCACACTTATTATTGTCTTTTTATAGTGAAAAATCTCCAAATGGTACATTTAGGATAGATAGTTGAATTCTAGGATCAAGTGTTTGGATCACATTGTTTTTTTTATTATTATTCTTGTTTTCCATAGGAAAAATGAATCAAGCAGCCAGGTGAGGCGCGGGTGCGCGGCTCCTTCGCCGCTCCTTTTGCACGCACACACAAAAAAAAACCCTCGGATGTTACAATCGGATATAAAGTCCAACTTGGCTCAGCGCAAACAACAGAAATGGGGAACCAACCAAGTCGATGGTACGTTCAGGACAAGATTGTCTGCATTTCTACTTAGAAACACATACGCAAAAGATTTAGGAACAACCCACGAGATCTTTTGCTACTCATAGCAGCTAGGCATTTTTATTTCTCAAGCATTTTAGCTACCTACTCCTTCATGTAGTAAAAATGAAGAACCGGAACTCTCAAGCGTCGGTCGCAGGACCGGATTGTTCAATGGTATTCAACTGGCGCAGGTGTCTCCTTGAGCTGCATACCCTGGAAATGAACGTCCTGCACATCAGAAGAAAAGGAATTCAGACACCACATACGCAAATGCAATACATTACTTCATTTGAACCATCTAAGATTTGGTAGAGGCAATCTTGTTCTTGCCAGCAGAGTGGACATACCGACGCAAAGTGATTGACGTCACGGTGGTGCGCTTCGTCGGAGCGCACCACGACAACCACATCCTTGAGCGTCGCATCAGCTGGGAGCTGCCAGTAGTCGATGGCAATGGCCGGCGCGGGGACGTTCTCGATCTTTCCGGCCTCGAGGTCCCTGAGGTACTCGGTATAGGAGTGGACGGCCTCCTCCTCGAGGTAGCCGACGACACGGTGCGCGAACTTTGGGGAGATGAGGTAGCCGAGGAAGTAGGCGTTGAAGAAGACGCCTTGCACGGCGAGGACAAGCGCGCGCTCGTACCACTTGGGCTTGGCCACCTCCATGAAGGTCATGAGGTGCATGCGTTCGTTCTCCGCCTCCTCCAGCAACGCCCGGATCCAGCCGCCGCTGTGCTCGAAGCGCCGGAGCGAGCGCAGGTGCAGCAGCATGCCGCCCACCATCCCCGGCACCGCAGCCACCGTTTCCAGCATCATGGCGCGGCAGCCGTACCTCCTCTACGCCCGCCAATTAACTCGTCATGTTAGCAAAAAATCGAATTCTTCAGGGTGACTCTGCCCCGTTGTACGTGTCGGAGACTGACATGAATGTTCCAAGAAAATGGGAGGGGGGGCGAGCAGGGATCACCTGGAAGAATATGTCGGTGGGCACGCTGTAACACCCCGGGTGTTAGTCTTGTTAATCTCTTAATTAAAAATTTGATCATGTCATCATATGCATTAAGCATCTTTCGTTTGTTTGAAAACCTAGATATGCATTGAACTAAAATAAGTTTAATTGTCTATGTTTGATCAATTGTTTGTATGCAGAACATCTTTTTCAAAGTCTCAAAATTTAAAATTTGAATCCAAACCCTTTTCTCCGAGGGGGTGGATTAAAACCCTAAACATGATTTTCAAAATCTATAAAGTTTTTGCTAGTGGTTGTTTAAGCAAAGTTGTAGATCTCAAAGTTTTGAACATCTTTCGTGTTCAAAGTTTTCCTCGAAAACCCCTGAAAGCTTGTGCATTTTTGCAAACAGCTGCAGGGTCAGTTCTATCTTTTCCTCGAGCCCTCGAGCAGCTGCATGGCGGGGGTCGATCTCGACGTCGCTCCTGGTCGACACGTGTCGCCAGCCGCGCAACGCCTGTCCATGGACTCCCGTCCTGTCGTGGGTACGTGGCGATCGCACGGAACCCGTTGTCGTCTTTAAAAGCGGGACGCCGTTCCCTCTCTCTTTCCTTTCCGCGCCACTGCTCCACACTTCTTTTTCGCTCTGTTCTGTTCCGCCGAGCGCTTCACCGCCATTGTTGACGAACTCGTCCGAGCTCGTTGGTTGCTTCCAATCACTCAATCTTTCGTCATTGCCTTCGCCTAGATCTTGCGCATCTTCGGGGAAAGCTGGTTGAAGTCGTCGAGCCCGCAGTCGTCCAGCGCGGATCTGTCTTCCTCAGCTCCGCCGAAACCGCCGCCGCTCTGGTCAGTCTTCGGTCGGGCTGCGCAGGAGCCGCATTGCCTTTGTATCTTATGATTCTTGTTCCTTGTTCATCTCTGAGCCTTGTCTGGTTCTCCGTTTTGCAAATGGTGGACCATAGCTCCGGGAACATCTTCGTCGCCGCGCAGTTCTTCGTCTCCGCCGGCGCATTCTCCATCGACGGTCGTCTCTGCTTCACCTCCGGCCGCGTTTGCTTGTGCTTCGTGAGCAGGGTGAGCTCCTCGACCTCTTCGCTATACTCGTTTATCCTTGTATCGAGCCTTAGCGCTCTGTCCTCGAGCGCCGCAGCTGTGCTTGTTCGTCGCGGCAGTGTATTCGACGCCTTGTCGTTGTAGTTGATCTTTTCGAGATCCAAGTCTTGCGCTAGCTTCGCCTAGCCGTCCTGAGTCAGTCTCGAGGGGTAGTTGCCCTCGAGCGCGTGCGTGTTCTCTTCAGCGCGCGTCGCGCAGATCTTCGTCGACCGCCAGTGCCGTCGTCGAGGGTGTTGTTTGTAGCTCTGTGTTCGCTTGGCTTGCGCTTCGCGTTGTTTGGGGGCTGCTTAGCTCGCTAGAGTTGTTGACCGATTCAGTCCGAGGTCGGATCGAGGCCTAGTGTCTCTGCTCGAGGCCTAGCTCCTTTGATCGAGGCCTGTGTCCGTCGGCATATGTGTGCGGTCGAGCTCAGTTCACCGCCATGGTCGTCGAACGAGGTCAGCTGTGTAGGTTTTAACCTCGCTTCTGTGGGCGTTTTGCTCGCGGGTGTCTTCTGAGTCATGATCGAGGCCTAGCCTCGGGATCGAGTGTTGATCGAGGCTTAGTCTCTTGGTCGAGGGTCGGTCGAGACCTTGTGTCTCTGATCGAGGCCTAGCCTCTTGGTCGAGGGTCGGTCGAGGCCCAGTTCCTTTCGATCGAGGTCTCTCGTCAACGATCGAGGGTAGTTCTTCGTTCGAGGTCTGTTCTCGATGGTGTGCGATCGGTCGAGCCCCGTCCGATCGTTAGCACCCTCGATGAGGTGTCTCTGTAGGTTTGTTTGAGTCGTGGCCTACCTTGTTGGGTTCGGCTCAGCAAGCCGAAGCAAGTTCGAGGGGTAGTCGTTCGGGTTGGTCATCGACGGCGACTCGCCGCCGTGTTTTGTGGTTCTCGATGCCACCGCTCGAGCCTCTGTGCCGCTGATGGTCGAGTCTCAGCCGTTCGAGGGTCTTGAGCAGAGTTCTTCCTGTTTCCTGTTTTTAGTTCTGTAGCATGCCCTGTTTAGTTATAACATGTTTAGAAACCCTAAAAACTTTAGGCTCTGAGTGATTTTGGATTATTTGATAAATATGTCATTTGTCCAGTGACAAACACAAGTTGGACATGCTCGATGTAATGTTGTTGCTCAGTTCCTTTAGGGGTAATCTGTTTTAGTTTTCTCTCGATAGCATGCTTGTTTGTGTTAAGCATCATGTTTACTATCCAAGCATCATCTAAGACATGTCATTTACCCTATAGATTGTTCGTTGGTTGGGTTGGATACCTCCAGTGCAGAGGTCTTCTCTCTTGAATCTGAGCCGAGTTCGTTTATCCCTCCAACCAAGGCAAGCCCCGGTGCATTCAAACACTTCCTTGTATTTAAAATGTTTGCTTTAAATACAATTATGTTTATAATATTGCATTACGGTATTCAATCAAATTCCTACTTGATGCATAGCCTTACCTTGAATTATTTATTCCTGTACCTTGACACAGTTTTCAAAATGCGTTTGTTGCTTTATGCTGCTTAGCAATGCTTAGACCGATAGAGTCAGATGATTTCCTGTCATCTGCGAGAATAGGAGGTAACCTGTTGCTTCGGCAATGGCTCTGTTTTTCAGATGAATAGCAGATTGCTGCGGCAAATGGCTATGTCCTCTTGATGGAAGTAATAATCTGAGACCGGGCGGACACGGTGTTGGAGAGCCACCGGATGTGGATATCTGGTGAGCGGGTTCTTTCCGCCTGTGTCGATTAGGAACCGTCTGTTGTAGACGTCCAAGGGTTGTGACTTTGGAGTACTTATCACATACTCCGGGAAGCTGGACTTTGGCTATTCTCGCTTGAAGAACGGTTAACCCGCACTGGGAGTGGAGAGATGGCGAGAGAGTGTGTGTACCCTCCAAGTTAGCGAACTGGATGGAGGTGTACTGTGCTCTCAGGTGGCGGAACCCCGGTCTTGGCGAGAGGATCCAGGGAAAGGTAGTCATATGCGTGCTTTAAGCGGCTGTATATGTCGTGTGATAGGGAAGCCCCAGCTGGGATAAACCGGTTCGAATCGTCGTGTTCCTCGGAAATGGAAACATGACCCTGTCCTCTACCGCGTAGTAATACACTTTAACTGGATACTTGTTGGATCCCTTCGTGGATGTTTATTACCCTGTTATCGATCATACATCCAGGTCGATACTTGAGTAATCTTATGGATAACATAAATGATTTCAATTCTTTTATAAATGCTCATTTATGCAAAATACTTGATCCTTGCGAACCACACCTTGAATCCTATGACTTGCATACTGTTTTGTCCACCAAATACTTTTCTTTGTCGGATAAGTCTTGTGGAGTACTCCCGTACTCAGGGTTTGTTAACCCCTGTTGCAGATGAGGATCACAACCCGGTGTGTGTGGCTCCTTGCTGCATGACCGTGGTCCGTGTAGATGAAGATGAAGAATAACCTGTCTTTGCTTGACTCTTGGGCAAGAGTACCTCGGTTATCTGTTCTTTCGCTATCAGCAGCTTGATGTATCTTTATCGTATGACACTAAGTTATGTTTCAAAACTTATGGTTTGTAATATGACTTTAAATTTCCGCTACTTTGATGTAATATAAAAATTTCATATTGCTTCTGTCATGATTGTGATAAGGTCGGTCTTGCTCGGAAAGAGGTGGATGACCCGCTGCAAAGTGGCGACACCTGATGGGCTAATTAAGATTTGGATCATCTGTTGGAGATTAAGTTGGTTAATCCTGAAAAGTGGGTCCTATCTTAAGAGGTTCTGTCACACACGCGCAGCAATTTGAAGGTCCAGTAGGCGATCTTGTCAAGCAGCACCTTGGGTTCGTGGTGCCTGGTGAGATCGATGGAGGTGTCCGGCTTGTACGCCTCCCATCGCTGCAAAGTTAGCACACCAGACACGCCAATTGAGACGCCGATCAGTGAAAAGCGCGGCCTTCAGTCGGTGCGCTACTCAGTACTCACCCTGAAGCAAGACCACCTCCACTCGACGCTGTCCTTGCTCATCAGCTTCGACGGCGCGACGCCCCAGTAGCTGCTCACCACTTTGTCTCTCTTTCCGTCACCCTCCTTAGCGGCCTCCGCCGCCTCCGCCTTCGCCGCCGCGGTGCTTCCTGAGTTCGCCTTGGACGCCGCCTCCTCCTCCTTCGCCTCGGCGGCGGAGGTCGACAGCAGCCGCACCCACACGGTCGCCCCGCCCCGTTCCCCGCCGCCGTCCAGTAGGGCCAGCAGTGGCCTCGGCAACGCGTCCGCCGGAGAGGAAACCGGGCCGAAGACGCGCCGGCCCAGGTGGCGGAGGAGGACGGATCTTGCCGCGCGGGTGCTCATCGTCGCCGGACGCCGGCCACTAGTGCGGTCAACTGGTGCAGGGTGGGTGAACGACTTGTCAGGAACCTGTTTGGCCGGTCACTGTTTGTGAGCAGAACGTGGTCGCTCGCGACTACGCGATCGCAGGCTCGCAGTCTCAGCAGATGTCCCCAATTCTGGGAGTGCTTTAGTCACAAAAAAAATCTGGGAGTGCTTCTTTAACAAATCCAAGTTGGGGATATTACCTCGGCCCCAGGGACCTATATGGACCTCCAGACCAGGAGGTGGGCCGGCCCACAAGACGTAGACGTGCAGCACACGACGTGCACCGCACGAATAGTACCATACTGACTACTTTACTTGTAGCTCTGTCCCTTCGGCATATATAAGGAGGGACAGGGGACCCCCAAAACACAATCTCAGATAACCTCTCTCAGATCATCTATAGATCTTGTAACCTGATATACGAGATCAATCTAGCCACCAGAAAACATGACGTAGGGTATTACAGCGGTTTGCCGGCCCGAACCTACACTTATGTTATGCGGTGTGACGAGAGGAGGCTGCTTTGAGGTGTTTGATAGCTTTTTTTTACGAGGATGTTCGATAGCTTTGTTTAAAAAAACTCTCATAAGTGGTAGCTTTTTGTTTTTTAATAGTGCAGGGATGATAATTTCGATTCCTGCCATGATAACTAGCTCTAAGCTCTAAGCTTGTCCTGAACAACATAAGATAGCAGCTAGCTTATATATGTCATGTCATTGTTATCTCATTATGTGAATCTCACATGTAATTGATTTTTTATTCTATATCTTCTCTCGTCTCTTATTTTTTATGAGTAGACCCACAAACTACCTCGTTGAAAGGATCAAGATGCCCAAGAGGAGGAGGTGAATTGGGCTCTTTTTAATTTCTAGACAAGAATTTAAACCTATCAAGAGCCAATTAACCCCCTAGTACCTACCGATCGTGTGTCCTAGCTAGAAAGCGGTAGCAAGCCAAAAGAAAGCGAAACATTCCTACACAATTCTAGTATGAATTAAAAGACAAGTGCGGAAAGTAATGCGGTATAAAAGAGCTAAGGAAAGAGATGCTTGACACGACGATGTTTTGTCGAGGTATCGAAAAGTTGACACTCCCCCTAGTCCTCGTTGGAGCACCTCGCAAGGTATAACTCCCCCTCAATCCCGCGCAAGGGATGAGTGCTCTCTACGGGCTGATTCTTCGCCACTCCGGCTCGGTGAATCGTCCACAACCGATCACAAATCGATGAAGAAGGGCTGCCAACAAACTCCCCGGCGATCACCATCCTCCAAGCACCACAGGACCGTCTAGGTGATGTCGATCACCAAGAGTAACAAGTCTCGATCTTCACTTGACTCACTCAAGCTTCGCAACTAGAGGATGCACACTTGAACTCTTGGATGAACTAGAGGCGAGGTTGGATGGATTCGCGAATCAATCTCTCACTCTAGGGCTCTTGCTCTCTCCCCAACCTTCTCAACAAACTCAGCAACTGAAATGAGCAAAGGCAAGGTGGAAGAGAAGAGTGAGGAGCTATAAATAGCCCCTCAGAAAACTGGTTCGGGCTGGCAACTTAAGTTGGCGACGGACGCTCCAACGCCTAGGTGATGGACGGTCCGTCGCCCTACTCAACGGCTAGTTCTGCAACCCATTTTAGGCGACGGACGCTCCTGCGAGGTCCGACGGACGCTGAGACTCCAGCGTCCGACGCCCTTTGCCGAAAGGCTCTGAAAACATCCCCACTGGAAGGCCGACAGACGCTACCCTAGCGTTCGACGCCTAGGCAATGGACAGCGTCCGACGCCCTCTGAAACTCAGGGGCTCAAACTGGGCGGCCGACGGACGCTACGTCATCCTGACGTCAGCGTCCGACGCCCCCAGACTCAGCGTCCGACACCCAGAAAACTTCTTTTTCAACTCCGGTTTTCGTCGCGATGAATTCGGAAGAAGTTCTTGGCTATCTTATGGTCACCAGAGGCTTGCTTAGAGCTAAGGAAGTCAAGTGTGCACCACACCTAAGTCATGAAGCTTTCCTAAGTCAAGCTACTAGTCTCAACCCCTCTTAATAGTACGGTCAAAGATCAAATAGAAGCCCTATCTATTTCTAAGTGCCCTTCATCACCTTATGGTACTTAGCCTATCATTCTAGGGTCTTCATCATGTCTCTTTAAAATCCGAAACGATATCCATCTTGAGGGCTAAGTGATGACCATTCATGCCCATTCATGTTGATCACTATGGCTAAGCTACGCATAGCCTCTGCAAAACACACGTTAGCCATAATAATCGCTGATTGCCGTTAATCACCGAAACCAACTAGGGTCATGATTCTTCAATCTCCCCCTTTTTAGTGATTGACGACAATAACTCCTCGAGTATGGATATAAGAGTGAAAGGTTAGGATTTTGGTGACTTGGAGTGGTTGAGCAAGGGTTAGTGAATTTGTAATGAATCGAACTTGCTCACCCAAACCGAATCACAAACATGGTACTTATGAATATGAATATTAAGCGGAGTACCTCATGATATTCTCAACTATGTATCGGAGTAGAATGCGGAAGCTCAAATGCCATTTGAACACAGAGATATATTATGAGACATAAGACAACTCACAAGATATATTAGTGATAATCAAGAGTTTGTCACATCCAACCATATTTCACACAAGCATCAACCATAATATTCATCACACACAACCAATGTAAAATAAGACATGATGCATGAGAGTGCGGGAAAATTAAGCACACAAAGATTCAAATCCCTCCCCCTATCTCTAATACTCGACCCTCTTCCCCCTTTGGCGCCAAGCACCAAAAAGCGCTACTGATCTAAAGGAGCATCTGGAAGAGTGGACGTAGAGTTGTGTGGACAAAGGTCGAACTGAATGTAATCCGGGCTGTCATCACTGTCTTCTACTGCCTGACCCTCTGAAGTCGGAACTGACTGAGAAGCGATCTGGGTAGGCTGAGAAAACTCCACTGACTCCCCTGAGGCTCTGAAAGCAAAGCAACCTGAGCTGGAGTCTCAGATGGTCCTGTCTCTGTAGTAGCGGGCATGAGAACCCGACGAGTAAAGACTCGAGGCGCGGGGGAAGGTGTCACTGCCAGAGCTGCAAGAGTCACCACTGCAACAAGCTCAGCTGGCTAAGACTGAGGAGGTGAAGACACTGCCACTGTAACAGCCTCTGCCTGTGCCTGTGACTCAACTATCTACACTGCAACTGAGATAGCATCCGTCTGAAATGCAGCTGGAGAAGTGGTGATTGTCTGAGTAGACTGGTCTGGTGCGATCTCCGACGAGGCAACTGAAGAGAGGTGAGTGCCTGTCGCCGGAGGATCCACCGCAACATCTGGAGCTCCTGAGTCTGGCTGAGCAGCTCCTGGAGAATCATCTCATGTGATCTCCAAGTAAGAGGCCGAGAGGTCACGCGAGGCCTCTGCAATGGTGGTTCCCCGGATAGGTGTGAAGCCTGTCTGAAGCTCACCGGGTGAGACCAACCATGAGGACACCTGGGTCCTCGGAGACTGGCACTCTGGAGAGGCAGGTGCCTGGAAGGGCGGGGCGATTGGTGCCTGACTCTGCTGTCCTCCGGATGGTAACGCTGGAGTCGGTACCACGACAACTGACGGCTGCTGCTGAGAGACCCTAGACATCTGAAGTTGTGGAGTGACGGACTGTCCGGAGGTCGAGCCAAGGAGACGCTCAAGCAGCATAGTCTGAGTCTTCTGTATTTCAGCCTGCTGCATCTGATATGCTAGGAACTGTCGCTGAAACTCATCCTGTCGAGCCTGAGTCTGAGCTTGAGCCGCAAGCTGTTGAGCAGTGAGTCTCCGAACATCTGCAGCCTATCGCCTCTGCTCCTCTGCCTGGCGTGACTGCTCCTCCTGCATCCTCGTAAGGAGGGTAAGTATAGTGGCCTTTGAGGTGCCAGAAACTGTAGCTGGAGCTGGAGCTGACCCTCCTGCCTGATGATCATGATACATCGGTGCATAGCCGCGCATCGGCCTGTAGTTCTCATCAGAGCTGTTAGAATCCAGGTCCTCTCGGTAGGCAGCCTCTGCAGCGGTGTCAATCTGAGCATCAAGATCCGCAAGCTCTGCCTGGGCGATCTGCTCAACTGTAGCGTCAGTGTCCTCTGCTGACTGAGGTGGCACACCTGCCTGTCTGGTGCCTGGACGGTATGCTCTGCTGGGACGAGGCAGGTTCCCGTGGATGACCAACTGGCTCATCAAGTAGACGGGGAACTCAGTAGCTGACCTGGTAAGAGTAACTCGTAGAGATCCAGATCGAGTCGTGGCCACGACCAGGTATGAAATCCAATGAGCAAACTGTAGTTGCCAGTGTCCTCTGAACCCTGCAGTTATGATGTCCTCTAGCTCGCTGACAATCAGATCCCATAGATCAAACTTTTCTTTCCGGGTGATATGAGCAAGAAGACATAGTTGTAGACGGGTAATGGTGTCCCGAGCTCCAATCCGAGGAAGAATGGTACGTCTGAGTACCTCATGGAGAATCCGAGCAAGAGGAGTGAGATCTCTCGGTGTACGGCTCGAACCCTCTGTGAACGGCAGCTGAAAGAACGGCCTCACATAGTCTGTAAATGGCACTATCCCATCATGAGGTCGGCGAGGGGCCTCCTGATCCCCGTAGCACAAGCTGTGAATCCTCGTAGAGGAGGACTCTAAGTGAAAGAGCTCTCTGAACTGAGCTACTGTGACCCTGAAGTCGCGGCCTTGAAAACCAAAGTGAAAGAACTCGTGGCCAGGGGATATCCACAGCGAGGCGTAGAACTGATATACCCAGTCCTTCTGATAAGCACCGGATCGTCCCATCAAATCGGTCAAGCCCTGAATGTACTAGAGATGCTGAAGGATCTCTGGACCGCCGACACCCTCTATATGAGCAGGTGGGCAAACTCTGTGAGCCCTAAGAGGAGCGTCAGTCTCAACGTACACTCTGTAGAAATCCTCGTGAATAGTGGTATAGAAGCCACGTCCAGCACGGGGGTCTCTCTGAGCTGGGAACCAAGACTGAAAGTCCACGAAGCGGAGTAGCTGGACCTGTTTGGCTGTGAGAACCCTGACCTGATGCCTTACTGAATCTGGTAGCTGAGGTCCTGGAGGACTAGGAGGAGCTCTAGAGCCTCTAGAACAGGTAACTCTGCGACTCATCAGCTCATCAATTGTAGAGTGGCCCACGACCTCTGTCTGCTCGGTCTTTGTAGCCTGCTCTGCGTCCTCTGGCTCAGTAGCCGCTGTGAGCTTTGTCTCTGGACGCGTAGGGGACTCACGACGCGCTCCACGGCGAGGTGAGAGCCTCAAACCGGCGCGACGTCCACCTCGCTCCGCAATCTCTAATGCCTCTGCCGCTGCAACTGCTGCTGCTGAATCTAGATCCATAAGTGGCCTCTTGCGCTTCTTGGAAATAACCTTTTGCTTGCCCCTTCCCCGATCAGTGGGTGGACACGGTGGAGGTGGAGGGTCACCACCACTACCGGGAGCTGGACCGGCGTTCTTCGTTCTTGCCATGGACATACACTGGATGAAACAAACTGTCACTGGCAACAGATCCTCAACTGTCAAATCACAAACTCACTGTCCACTGCCAACTGACAATCCACTGAGCAACACAAGCAATCAAGAGTGGCACGACGGCCCTGGACTGTCCTTTCGAGGCTTGGCCTCGTTCCTTACTCACGGGCTTTGCCCCGAGTTCACTTTCACTGCCCACTGTTACCTGTACGATAGATAGGTAGAGTGTATAACCATAAGCACATATCTAGAGAGAAGAATTTCTAGCGAGAAGCATGAATTATTGGTGAGAAAGAGATCGTTTCTGCCATCCCATACCTCAGACACGGTGACCAAATGAGAAAAGGAAAGAACCTCGGTCAAGGCAAGTCACAATCCGCAACCTTGCACCCCCAAAAGAAGACAATCAAGCAACCAGGGAGACTTTGGGGAAGATCCACAGGACTACTTCACCCCTGCTCGGCTGAAACGCACGAGGCAGAGAGGATACCCTCAACAAAGTGAGGACGCCGCAGGCAGGGGAGGTGGACCTCACCGGCGGCGGAGAGGTCACGGCGAGCGGCGGCGGTTGGGGAGCAGAAAGGGCGCTGCTCAGCGACGGCGGTGGAGGAGCAGAGAGGGCGCTGCTGAACGGCGGCTAGGGTTTAGAAGGCGGGCGGCGACGGCGTACGGACAGACTGAAGCGACCGAGAGGGAGAAAGAAAGGGACGAGGGTTTTCAAAAAAAACGCCTTAAGTTCGCGACGGACGCTCCGTCGATATGCGATAGACGCTTGGACAGCGTCCGACGTCATCGTCCGTCGGGCTTCCAGAACAGTTTGAAATGCCCAAACGCATTGACCGCGTCGAACGCTCCGCGACGGAGCGTCCGTCGCCCTGCAAATAGGCAACGTTCAGTCTCCGGACGATCGCGACGGACGCTGAGGCATTTGTCCCCGAGCGTCCGTCGGCAGCGCCCGACGCCCTTTAAAATAGAATTTTTCAAATTTGATTTTTGCGTCTTTCTCCCAACCAAGTTCCAATCCAAATAAGATTCAAATAACACCTGATTGGACTTGATATGAGAACCATCTCTCAAACTCTCCTTTTCAAATAGTTTGCCATAGGCTTAGATTTAATTTTTTTCTCAAAATATTCGAATGGAACCTTCAAGGATACATCATATGGCCACAAGAGGGGTATAGAAGTGACTTGAGCTTGGAATGCCCCCCCTAAGTGGACGAACACAGAGGATGTTCAAATTAACCGAAAAGGAACGACCAACAACACATGCACATGCAATGCATTTACGAGAATTTGAATCTAGGTTGCTTGCAAGTTTAAACCATGATTTGGACTTCTTCACACGTTCATGAACGGTTATTCCAACCATGTTAGCCAAGCCTATGTGCATTACTAAATTAACATGATTATATTACACAAGATGCAAGGTTGGTTCACACAAGATCATCTTTTAGTGAAGTTAGAGTGATCAAGCACCTTCAACTCGCTTCTCAACCTACAAAAGGTTGTTTCATCGAGAGGTTTAGTGAAGATATCCGCCAATTGATTTTCGCTAGAAACTCCCACTAGTGTGATATCCTTCCTAGCCACATGATCTCTAAGAAAGTGATGGCGAATATCTATGTGCTTGGTGCGAGAGTGTTGAACCGGGTTATTAGCAAGCTTTACGGCGCTTTCATTATCACACAAAAGTGGAACATCTTTTAAAGCTACGCTGTAATCAAGTAGTGTTTGGGACATGTATAAGATTTGTGCACAACTAGCTCCCATGGCTATGTATTCCTCCTCGGCAGTAGACAATGCCACACTATTTTGCTTCTTAGAGGACCAAGAAACAAGTGATCTTCCTAGCAAATGGCAACCGCCGGAGGTACTCTTCCTATCAACCTTACACCCGGCATAATCCGAATCGGAATAGCCACAGAGTAGGAAGGGAGCTCCTTTAGGATACCAAAGGCCAATGCTAGGGGTGTGCCTTATGTAACTAAGGATTCTTTTAACCGCACAAATATGCGACTCCTTAGGGTTTGCTTGAAACCTAGCACACATACACACACTAAACATGATGTCCGGCCTAGATGCGGTGAGGTAAAGTAGACTACCGATCATAGAGCGGTAAAGAGTTTGATCTATTGGTTTACCTCCCTAAACGAGATCGAGATGCCCATTAGTAGGCATTGGGGTCTTGATTGACTTGCAATCCTCTATCTTGAATTTCTTGAGCACATCATTAGTGTACTTCTCTTCAGATATGAAGGTGCCCTCCCTCAATTGCTTCACTTGGAAGCCAAGGAAGAAGGTTAGCTCGCCAATCATCGACATCTCGAACTCCTTGGACATCAATGCACCAAATTCCTTGCTATGATCTTGGTTTATTGACCCAAATATAATGTCATCGACATACACTTTGCAAATAAAGATATCTCCATCTAGCACCTTGGTGAAGAGTGTGGTATCCACTTTCCCGATCTTGAAGCCCTTCTTGAGTAGGAAGTCCCTTAGCCTCTCATACCAGGCTCTTGGAGCTTGCTTCAATCCATAGAGTGTCTTGGACAACCTATACATATGATTAGGACAATTGGGGTCTTCAAACCCGGGAGGTTGTGAGACAAAAACAAGTTCATTGATGAAACCATTTAGAAAGGCACTCTTCACATCCATTTGAAAAAGTTTCATTTTATGATGTGAAGCATATGCCAAAAGGATACAAATGGCTTCTAGTCTTGCAACCGGTGCAAAGGTCTCCCCAAAATCCAAGCCTTCAACTTGGGAGAACCCCTTTGCCACCAATCTTGCCTTGTTTCTCACAACCACGCCTTGATCATCTTGCTTGTTCCTAAACACCCACTTGGTGTCAATGATTCTTGCTCCTTTGGGCTTTTCTACTAGTGTCCACACTTCGTTCCGGGTGAAGTTGTTCAACTCTTCATGCATGGCGTTCACCCAATCCGGATCCGCAAGTGCATCCTCCACACTAGAGGGCTCAACAAAGGAAACAAAGAAGTGATGCTCAACATAAGACGCAAGTTTAGATCGAGTTGTTACCCCCCTTGATGGACTCCCTATGATAAGGTCTTGTGGATGACCTTGGAGCATAGGTGTAGATCTTCTATCAATCACTTGGGGAGGAGGTTGTGATGCATCAACATCATTAGCTTGTGCCTCGGCTTGATCTTGTGGGATGAAGGTATCCTCTTGTGCTTCCCTCACTTTTTCTTCATCAACACTAGGCGTGTGCGGTGGAGAAGGTACTTGATTTGCATCATCTACTTCCTCCACCTCTAGTGGGTTGATGGCACCAACGGGCATATTCTTCATAGCCTCCCTCAAGGGTTCATCACCTACATCATCAAGATTCTCATGCTCTTCTTGAGAGCCATTAGTTTTATCAAACTCCAAGTCATATGTTTCTTCAACTAGGCCGGAGGCTTTGTTAAATACTCGATATGCCTTGGATTTAAGTGAATAGCCAAGTAAGAAACAAATGTCACATCGCCTTTGGAACTTGCCCAAGTGTTGACACTTCTTGTAGATGTACACTTTGCATCCAAACACTCGAAAGAAGGATATATCTGGTTTCTTCCCATTCACAAGCTCATAGGGGGTCTTCTTGAGAAGCCTTTGGACAAATAGTCGGTTGGCCGCATAGCATGCGGTGTTGATTGCTTCGGCCCAAAACTTCTCAGAGGTGTTGTACTCATCAAGCATTTATCTTGCAAGTGTGATTAGTGTACAGTTCTTTCTCTCTACTACACCATTTTGTTGAGGGGTATAGGTGGCGGACACCTCATGCTTGATTCCAACTTCATCACAATAATTTTCAATCTTGGTGTTCACAAACTCGGTCCCATTGTCACTTCTTATCTTCTTAATCTTCACATCAAACTCATTTTGGGCTCTAGTTGCAAACTTCTTGAATATTGATTGAGTCTCTCCTTGTCTTGAAGAAAGAACACCCAAGTGTACCTAGAGTAGTCATCAACTACCACCAAGCAAAAAAGATTGCCACCAAGGCTAGCATAGGTGGTAGGTCCAAATAGATCCATATGAAGTAGCTCTAGGACTCTTGAGGTTGACATGAAAGCTTTGGTGGGATGGGTGTTGGCCACTTGCTTGCCGGCTTGACATGCACTACACAACTTGTCCTTCTCAAACACCACATCCTTCACACCTCTAACCATCTCCTTGACAAGTTTCTTCAAAGTTGACATTCCCACATGTGATAATCTTCAATGCCATAGCCAACCCAAGGAGCTCTTGGAGAAAAGACATGTTTGCAAGCTTGCTTCATTCGAGGTGAAGTCCACTAGATAGAGATTGTTGTGCCTAAACCCTTTGAATATCAAAGATGAATCTTCAATCTTGGTCACAACTACCTCATTGGGGGTGAAGAGACATTGGAACCCGAGATCACAAAGTTGACCAACCGAAAGCAAGTTGAAACTCAAAGATTGTACTAGCAAGACATTTGATATTGATTGATCATTGGAGATTTCCACTTTGCCTAGGCCTTGCACTTTGCCTTTTGAGTTGTCCCCAAAGTAATCTTGTCTTGCCCTTCACAATCTTCCTCAAGTGTGGTGAACATCCGGGAGTCACCGGTCATATGTTGAGTGCATCCACTATCAATCACCCAATGACTTCCACCGGTCTTGTAGTTCACCTACACACAAGCAACTTGAAGTTAAGCTTGTTGTTTGGGAACCCACACTTGGCGAGGTCCCATAGCCTTGTTCACCAACTCCTTAGCAACCCATAGCACTTTTGGCTTGTTCTTCATCTTAGGACCGAGAAACACAACTAGGGGTCTACCCTTGGAGTCCTTGTTTATGATGAAGTGTGCATCATGAGCAAAAGACCTTGTGTGTTTGGGCAAGGTCTTGGGAGGTGGAGTCTTGCATTGGAATTCAAAGTGACCCTCTTAACCACATCCAAAGCACTTCTTGGGCTTGGGCTTTGGTGTGTCATAGTTGTTGCTCATGGTCTTGTTCTTGTAGTAGTCCTTAGATTCTATCTTGACCTTGGCCTTCATGATTTGGTTCTCCTTGAACCCAATGCCGGACTTATCGGTCTTCATGATAGTGTTCATCAAGAGCTCACTTTGGAGATTGTGGCCCTTGGTGAACTTCTCCATTCCACTTGCAAGCTTGATCTTCTCAACCTTGAGCTTTGCATTCTCTTCTTTGAGGGAGTTGATTAAGGTGATTGTATCTTTGTCATCTTGCTTAGCCGACTTGATAGTGAAGGGCTTGTTGGCCTTGAGGTTGATTAGCTCTTCCTTGAGCCTTGAGTTCTCTTGCCTCATCTTCACATAGTCTTCATACTTGTCGGCCTCAACTACCTTCTTGCCCTTGCACTTAGCATTTTGCTCACTAGCAACTTCATCAAGCAAATCCTCACAAGAAGTAGCTATATGACACTTAACAAACGGGTTAATAGCAACATGTGTAGCAAGATCATTTGTAAGCAATTTGTTAGCTATCACAAGTGTGTCATGTTCATTTCTAACTTGGTTGTAGTCATCTTTTAGCAAGTTGTATCTTGTATGAAGCTCTTGTGTTGACCTCTCAAGCTTATCATGTTTCTCATTAGCTTGCTTGAGTGAAGCTTTGAGCTCCCTAGTGCTAGATGAGAGAGACTTGTTCTCTACCTTTAAATCATCATTAGCACTAGACAAATCATTAAGTTTAGCATGCAAGTTATCATTTGCTTTCTCTAGTGTTTCACTTTTAGTTTTGTACTTCCTAATGAGCTTAGTGTATTTGTTGCAAATCACAATTAGCTCATCATAGGAAGGTGCCTCAAACTCATCATCACTCTCATCACTGAAGCTAACCTCATCATCATTATCCTCTTTTTGTACCTTCTTGTCACCTTTAGCCATGAGGCATAGGTGTGTAGAGGATGAGCCCGGAGATGATGGAGGAGGTGGCGGTGGAGTAGATGACCCAATCACCAAGGCGGCCACCTTCTCATCTTCACTCTCATCTCCGGATGAGTCACTTGTGTCTTCAATGTCGGTGAACCAATCACCAACAATGTAGGCTTTGCCATCATTTTTATTCTTGTGGAAGTTGAAGTTCTTCTTCCTCTTGAATGGCTTGTCATATTTCTTCTCCTCATCACTTGACTCATCTTTGTTGCCCTTGTTGTACTTGAACTTGTTATTGGATTTCTTGTTCTTGTACTTGTCTTTCTTCTCTTCGGGGCAAGCATGAGCCAAGTGTCCAAGTTTGTCACAATTTTAGCAATCCATCTTGGAGAGAGGCTTCCTTGAGGAGCTTGTGAAGAATTTCTTCTTCTTTGAGTCAAACTTGACTCCATTTTTGTTTAGCCTCTTCAACATCTTTGTTGTCTTCTTCACCATGAGGGCGAGGTCATCATCATCCTCTTCATCACTTGCACTCTCATACACAATTTGCATCTTGTACTTCTCCGAGGAGGATGCCTTGAGGGCCAAGTCCTTCTTCTCATCCTTTTCTTTTTCTTTCTTCTTGGAGGAGGAAGAAGAGCCACCATCACCAATCTTCATGTACATTTCATGGGCATTGATCTTGCCCAAGACTTGTGTTGGTGTAGCGGCGAAGAGGTCCCCTTGGTGAAGAACCGTGACGATGTGGCCATACTTCTCAATGGGCAAGACGCAAAGAATCTTGCGCACCACATCGGCCGGTGCCATTTGGTTGAGACCGAGCCCATTCAATTCTTCTACAAGAATGTTAAGACGTGAGTACATCTCATTGGCATTTTCATTTCCATGCATAGAAAAAGAATTGAGCTTAGCCATGACCAAGTGATAGTGTTCCTCACGCTCACTCTTTGTGCCTTCGTGAAGAGCACAAATAGTGGTCCACAACTCAAATGCGTCTTTGGCATTACGCACTCGGTTGAAGACATCCTTGCAAATGCCACAAAAAAATGTTCTTCGCCTTGGCATTGTGCTTATCAAAGTTGAGGTCCTCCGCGAAGAGAGTGCCTCCCTTTGTGGCGGCATTGAGCACGCCCACGTCAACGACCTCTAGATAGTCCTCCATACGAACTTTTCAATAAGGAAAGTCGTCTCCATCGAACATGGGAGGTGGTCCATCCCCATGGGACATCTTGCTCTAGGCGGTAAGGCCTAAAAAAGAGGAACCTAGCTCCGATACCAATTGAAAGGATCAAGATGCCCAAGAGGGGGGGTGAATTGGGCTCTTTTTAATTTCTAGACAAGAATTTAAACCTATCAAGAGCCAATTAACCCCCTAGTGCCTATCGATCGTGTGTCCTAGCTAGAAAGCGGTAGCAAGCCAAAAGAAAGCGAAACCTTCCTACACAATTCTAGTATGAATTGAAAGACAAGTGCGGAAAGTAATGCGGTATAAAAGAGCTAAGGAAAGAGATGCTTGACACGGTGATGTTTTGCCGAGGTATCGAGGAGTCGACACTCCCCCTAGTCCTCGTTGGAGCACCTCGCAAGGTATAGCTCCCCCTTAATCCCGCGCAAGGATGAGTGCTCTCTACGGGCTGATTCTTCGCCACTCCGGCTCGGTGAATCGCCCACAACCGATCACAAATCGATGAAGAAGGGCCGCCAACAAACTCCCCGGCGATCACCTTCCTCCAAGCACCACCGGACTGTCTAGGTGATGTCGATCACCAAGAGTAACAAGCCTCGATCTTCACTTGACTCACTCAAGCTTCACAACTAGAGGATGCACACTTGAACTCTTGGATGAACTAGAGGAGAGGTTGGATGGATTCACGAATCAATCTCTCACTCTAGGGCTCTTGCTCTCTTCCCAACCTTCTCAACAAACTCAACAACTGAAATGAGCAAAGGCAAGGTGGAAGAGAAGAGTGAGGAGCTATAAATAGCCCCTCAGAAAACTGGCTCAGGCTGGCAACTTAAGTTGGCGACGGACGCTCCGACGCCTTGGCGACGGACGCTCCGACGCCTAGGCGACGGACGGTCCGTCGCCCTGCATCATTTCTTCCCGCTTAAAAAATACATTCGACAGTCAGATAGTGATTCTCACTAAGAATCAACTCCATAGAGCATTGTCAAACGACCCCGTAGTTGGGGACTAGAGTGAATCACTTCTCCATTTATACTAGGAGTTAAGTGCTAAAAAATCTTGCTTCACCTAGGTTCCTATTATATTGTGTTAGGCATCAGTAGATAATTAATTCCCATCAAGTCCTCACCCTGCTCTCATGTAGGTATTCAATGAAATCACTCATCGGAGAACCAAGAAGCAAAGCTAAAGAATTAGGGAGCAAAGCTATCCCAAACGGGCCTAAATACTACTAACTTTTGGTATATAGCTCATAACATGGATAGTCTTACGTGATACTCTCATATTTGTCAAAATGTGTATATAAACCTAGTCCTTCATCACGAGCTAGATTGTTTTCTAGCTTCTATTAAAATATATGAAAAAAACAAGAAGCAAAGTTAAATAATTAGGGAGCAAAGCTATCCCAAACGGGCCTAAATATTACTAACTTTTGGTATATAGCTCATAACATGGATAGTCTTACGTGATACTCTCATATTTGTCAAAATGTGTATATAAACCTAGTCCTTCATCACGAGCTAGATTTTTTTCTAGCTTCTATTAAAATATATGAAAAAAAACTTAGAATCAGAATATGAGTTAGACATAAGGTTTAAATTTGTTGTAAGGTTTTAAAGTTAGACGCTTAGACATTAAACAAAAGAACATCCATTAGACACATGTTGCACCTCTTGGAAATCTAATCTTTGTAGTCATCCAAGCACTACGACTCTTAGCTTAGAATCAGAGCCAATACATCCTCTCGAAGATAAAAGCAAAAATATTTTTGAGTGACCATTGTCAAAAACAAAATCGTCATTACCTATATCTATATCACTATACATAATATTAAAGAGCTAAAATTTCACCCCCACCACACACTATTTTGTATGGGCCTCACCTTCATCTTTAAAGGCTAAAATTTCTAAAAGATTAGCCAAATCATTTTCTAAACGTAAATTTTGTTATTATTAAAGAAAAACCATCGCGAACAAACTCAACTCTGTAAACGACTCTTCAAATTTAATAAATTTCCATTTCATATCATCCGCTCTCTATTTTTGGATAACCTACATCACTAGGCATTCAGTCTCTTCGTTTCATAGAGTTTGTTAGAGTACTCTAGTATTGTTTACTTTAGAGGGTAACTGAATTAGTAAATTGAGCTAGTCTTTTTGATTAATCTTTGGAGATGCTCTAAGTGTCGATCACACGAACCTACTGTTGTTGAAACTAATACGTCAAATTTGTTAGTGGATAATAATGATGATGAACTACAAAGTTACAAATTTACTTGCATGACTCATGAGGGACTGACAGTTACTTACATGAATCACCAGGGACTGACGAGGATGAATTAGATGAGTTGGATAAATTTATGGTAGATCCGCATGTGAAGTTTAGTGGTCACACTATTAGAATGGTGGACTTCTTCTAGTGTTTTTTAAGTAATAGCAAAACGCTATCAGAAGTTACAACATATGGAATTATTACTATGAGACATTTACTAGGAAAAGTTTTGTACTATATTTTGAATACCAACACACTAGAAGAACTGTACCTCACTAGAAGAACTTTTAGATTGTGGTAGTGTCAGTTTGATATCTTGGCACGGTGGAAGAACCAGAATGAAGATTCTCCTATTCTCTCCAAAATAGCTCGTGATTGCTAGCTGTTCAACTCTCATTAGTTGCTTCCGAATCTGCGTTTAGTGCTGGTGGCTGCGTAATTGACCCTTTTTCGCAACCATCTATGCATGAAGGGTTGAGTTGTTGGATCAAGAAAAGCTAATAATACATCCTATTGTTGGTTCCACAAAACTTTTTTGTTTGCTGATTTATGTTCTTTTTCCTTAGATAAAAAAATTGTGGTTCAATTATTTGAATCCGGAGGTTATTGAGGCCATTGCTTCAGAATTTATGCCTCAGGTATGAATTTGAACACCTATCGTGTTTTTTTGTTGTTGTAAAAATATGCCATTTTGTTGATATTGTTTTCCGTGTAAGAATATGAGTTTGAAAACAGTTAGTAGACCCACGTACGAGAGTACGTCTCGTGCACAGTTTCTTAGATAATGTACTGGCAAAAGAATCTTGATAATGTGACAGTACATGAGCAAGCAATTGCTGACTCAACTATTGAGGTGCGGTTGTGTACTTGTGTTGGATGTCTGTGGTGCAGTTTTGTCGTCGAAAATTGGACACGTTTCATTAGGCATTCGCAACAGTGCGTTGGTATGCTGCAAAATGTTCAGATCGAAGATCGAATTCCGGATGATGTCACAGAAGGGTTTCCTCGACTAGGACTAGTATAGCTTATAAATACTAGAACGCTGCCACACCAGTTCCAGGAGACCAGGACTAGTAGATCGATCGGAGCAAAAAAAAATGAACAAGGCTTCCAGCGTGAAGTACAACTTACAACCGGGGCCAAGGTGAATGCTGCAGGTTCAACTGTTCAAGCTGAACACAGTCACTCCGTCCTGCCTTTGTTGCAAAACTTGCAGTGCAACTCAAGCTCGCAGTCATCCTGAGACAATCACCTAACAGCATTCCAACTTTTTTTTTTTCAGTTTGCTTCGCGAATGCAAAATGCCAAATCCATCTCGGTTTTGCTACGGCGCTAGCGGCTCCTCCGCCGAGGCGGGCGAACGGCCAACGCCGATGTCCGGCAGGTCCGTATTGACGGCGAACCGGAGCAGCCCTTTCTTCTCAACGAACCTCAGGGCCGGCTGCAGCACGAGCCCGATGGCCACGGCGCCGAGGCTGACCAGCGCCACCTTGAGCGTCGACAGCGCCAGCACCACCACGATCAGCGCCGTGGGCGGCACCAGCATCGCGACGCACCCGGCGGTCCCGAGCGGGACGCGGTACGTCCGCGGCGCGTCGGGGCGGCGCACGCGCAGGAGCACGAAGGCGATGAACTCGAGCAGCATGCCGAAGCAGTAGAGGAAGTTCTCGGCGGCGACGATCTCCTGGAAGCTCAGCGAGGAGAGCAGCAGGACGCCCGACGCCGAGAAGAGGATGCCCACCAGCGGCGTCCCGTGCCGCGACCGCCGCGCGAAGAAGGCAGGCAGCATGCCCCGCTCCGCCATGCCCAGCAGCTGGTACGAGTCGCTGCTCATCTCCGCCACGAACATGCCCATGTTGGACAGCGCCGCGGCCGCCTGCACCCACCACATGAGCCACGCGCCGCCGAGGAGCTTGGCGAGGTCCGAGAAGTAGCCGTCGCTCCACTGGCCCCTGTCCAGCGGCACCGCGCCAGTCCCGGCGAGGAGAGGGTACAGGTACCCGACCACCACGAAGATGACAGCGTAGAAGAGCGCCTTGGGCAGCGTCTTGCCGGGGTTGTCCACCTCGCCGGACAGCGTGCTGATGGAGTCCCAGTAGTTGAGGTTCCAGAACAGCGTGTTCAGGTACAGGTTCCAGTCGACGTTGTGGAGGTCGACCACCAGCCACCTCGCCGGCCGGAGCCTGGGCAGCGAGATGAGCCCCATGACGAAGAAAGGCAGGATGGAGAAGACCCCGAGGCATATGGCGACCCAGCCGACGACGGTGAGCCCCCTGTAGTTGAGCAGGGTCAGCACCGCCGTGAGTCCGAGCACTGCGAACGCCCTCGGCGGGCCGCCGCCCAGCGCCGGCACGGCGGACTTGAGGTAGTCCAGGAACAGGACGGGGTACAGGGCGTTGTCGATGACGCCGCTCAGCCACTTCACCCACCCCTGCTGGAACCCCCAGTAGGGCCCCAGCGCCGAGGCGACCCACACCACGTACCCGCCGTTCTCCGGGAACATGGTGCCCAGCTCCGCCGTGATCAGCGCCTCCGGGATGCTCCAGATGACGGGGAGGGCCAGGAAGCCGATGATGGCGAGGAGCGGCCCCGCCGCGCCCACGGTGTCCTCGATGCCGAACGGCCCGCCGGAGACCTCGTAGAAGATGAGGAAAATGAGCGGGACGATGGAGACCTTGCGGAGCGCGGTCGGCACCGATCCCGCGTCCTCGCCATTGGCGTCGGGGAGGCCCCTGTACTCCGAGCTGCATTCGCCCATTCGAGCGGTACCGGCTGCCGGTGCGGTGTTCTGGGCGGCAAGCTTCTGCGTAGAGTCAGATGATTCCATCGTATCAGGATAGGATTAGAGATAGAAGAACAAAGAAACATTGGACATCTAGAAACCAAATCATGCCAAGTATGATCAAGAAACATGTAACAAATTTGAAAAAATATATATACAAGGAGATAGATGATTCACCAACAGAAGCAGCAGCTATTTGAGCCTGTCGTTGAAACTGGACATGTAGCCCCGTCTCCTGATGCTACAGAAGTCGGAGCGGTCGTAATCAAGCGGGAGGCTACAGAAGTCGGAGCATACAAACAGCCAGAGACGAGGACTCTGCTTGCATTGCTCGCCTGAAACGAAATTGTTGTGAGAACGAGCGGGCGGCGTTCAGGGGTGCCCGTGACGGCCGGCTGGTGACACTTGTCGCTGCAGACGGCCACCTGTAACGAAATCATAACGGCCATATAGGGATGGGTGCCCGGTCCACTACCGAAAAGCCAGTCTTATTTGGACCGGATGTGGGCTTTGGTTGCTTAGACATACGCTCCATTTATCAATTCACTGGGCCTACCGACCTTAATAAACTTCTCCCCTATCCAGGAAAACCGAGGCAAATTCCTTTCCATCAAATCAACTAAAAAAAAGCGGAATTTCTAATTATCTGCTAGCAGATTTTTTGTGTCATCTTCTTCCACTTTTCAATGGTTCAGATCGAGCCTGTGCCTCTAGCCCACTGAGCTGCTGGTTCGACGGCTGCGAATTTGTACTCACCGGGGATCAATTCAAGACATGTCTGCTACAGATTTGTGCGTGTAATCGTGCGTAGCACAAATCTACGATCACTCTACAAGGCCATGCAACTACTTCAAGAACAGCAGCCGCATAGCTGTCCAGTTCGGACGAAAACGACACCACGCCAGAAGCCGCAAGCAAGTAATCTGTAATGTTCTGTTGCCCATTTGTTGTACATATGTTGTCATTTTTCTGTCATTCTATTTTTTGATTTTCTGTTGTAAGTCGTTCCTATTGGCTGGATATAATATTGTGTATGTTTTGTCATTTGTTTTTGTCCTCCCAGATTTTGATTTTTGTTTTAAGTTGATCCTATTTCTATTGGATATGTGTTGTCATTTACGTTTTAAGTTTGGACCGTGAACAATATAGGAGCATCTCTAGCATACGTAGAGAGATGCTCCGACATGTCTCTTACGTCGTACTAATATCCCTATAATATTAGTACTAATTCTTAAGGCATCTCCTATATAACTAACAAGGCTTCTCTGGCTCTCCTAGAGATACGTACGTACGGAGTAGGAGTCAGAGTCACCCCACCCGTAACCTCCACGGAGCGCGCCAAATCCAAATCCCCCACCGCCCCTGCCCCCTGTTATTACTGTGCGCACCACTGCTGCAGACTGCAGGGTGGCCACACTTGTTGCATTGCTTGCTATGCACGCATGCAACTTGATCGGTCGATCACGGATCATTGCTGGGTTGTGATGTCAGAATTTGGGCACGCTGGCCGTGGAGGTGCGAGCGAGGGCTCACTTCAACTGCTCAAGAACTGGACCAAATGTGGGCTTTGGATGGCTTGACTATACGGCCCATTTATCAATTCCCGGGGCCTTATCTATCGGGTTAGCTAATAACGGAACTGAACCTGTTGTCAAAAAAGAAAAGAAAAAACCCCGGAAAGTGAAGACTCGTTTCCAAGACGATAAGGTGATTGGTCAACGGAGATGGAATTGTCCGGCGGAGAGGCAGGCTGGCGAACGGGGACACCCAAGAAGCAAAGCGATCCACGTGTGCCAGCCGTTCGTCTGCCGGCCGGCCATCGTGGGCTCGTGGCTAAAGAACACAGACGCCGGCTTCACCGAGCTAGCCAGCTCATCCGCCGATCAACGCCGGCGTCGATACATACGAGGATACTGCATACAGCGAAGAGACAGACAACTACTGAGGTAAGGGCGGGCGCGGGAGATTGAGAGAGCTCACCTCTTGTTGTCCGGTGTCGCCGGAGCCAGCAGCGTCGGCGGGCGAGCGTGGCGTCGGCGCCGTCGTCGAGCCCTGGCCGTCCTGGAGAACGGCGAGCGGCACCTCCGACCGCACGTCGTCGCCCATGTCCCTGAGCTCTGGAGTCTGGGACGATGCTTCTTCCTCTCGCGAGCAACGCCGTGCGGCGTGGAATGTGATGTATATGTACTGAGCAGAGACGACCAGAGAGATTTTGCGGGGGCGAAGAGGCAACAGGTCACTTTCCTTGAGATCCCAGAGTCAAGCAGCACGGCCCAAAAGCTGAGCACACCCTTGCACGTCTGGATATTTTTCCTTTTCCAAAACACGCAAAAAGGTACGCTAGCTGCTCATCCTCATCGCGTTTGCCGATTGACGAGAAAACAATGCTAGCATGAGGGTGTTTGGATCTTTGACAAATAGCAAATGACAAATGATAAATAAATTTGATAAATCTTTTGTCACTTGAGGGTGTTTAGATCTTTTGACAAATGGTAAATGGAAAATACAAAGACAATTGTACCCATAATAATTACACTCATTCACATGTCATGCATAAGAGGGAGGGGTATTAGTGGAAGGATTTTTTATTTGCCACTCCAAAATGGCAAATGACAAATTTTTGCTTTTTGCTATTTTTTGCCTTGCATGTTTGGATCCATTTGCCAAAAAGTAGTAATTCTT
>CM039122.1:49987241-49998765 GCA_022036555.1 Microstegium vimineum
TTCTAGGCAATGGGAAAACCGTGTTGCCTTGTTGGATGTTGCAAGACCTTGTTTCCATACACAATTTTGCTTACATTCAGTTTGTGAAATTGTAGATCCATACTCTTATGTCGTTATACTCTATAAGAACTGTTGTAAAGGTGGCAACCATTTTGCGAGCATCACCCATAACTTTTACTTGTGTTAGTAACATTTGATGGTGACATAGCTTGTAACAGATTCTCACATGAAATGTTTTTCTTTTTGCAGTCTGATAAGAACAATTCCCTTTACTCTTTTCATCTAAAACCACGACAACAGAGCCTTACTGGTTGTTTGCCCATTTATCTGGATTACTATGGTTTTGTTTTCACAACACAGAGCATACATAAACCATTAATTTTCTACAACAGATGACACAGCGACCATGTAACTTGAGTATTGCTTTAGTCCATCATACCTTGTGTTAATATCTATCGCTTCATCGTGATGATGACCATAATCTGAAAACATACAGGCTGACATACAGGCCCATCTTGTTCTGTCTTGATTATAGTTGGTCCGTGCTTATTACAGCTGTGATTTTAAATGCAAATTCGAACATACTGCTCAAGAAACCTATAACTGCTTCCTATGATGCCAACTTCAAAATATATTGTAAGGCTAATGTATCTTACGAAATTAAATTAAATATGGCTTTCCCTATGCTATCGTACAATTCTTTATGTATAAACTATCCTGTAGCTACCGGGGCGCGCGAGGGCGCGCGTCTTCCACTAGTGGGGTACAACACAGTCGCAGGGGGCTCTCTAGAGTTCGCTTTCTGATATTTTTCAGTGGGGACAATGTTAGTGGCTTATTGCGTTACGTTACGACGACGATTTATAGCTAGTCAGCACTATTTTTTTATTTTATTCATGAAAAATCAAATAATTATCATGATTTCTAGACATTGTTTATGTTTGGATACCCAAAGTAATTGCTAGTACATGACCCTCCTGAAAGGATGAGGGTAACCCTTTTGTTTGGTAGGACATGATACAAAGGTTAATTACTAGCTAGTTAAAAAATAGTTTAAATTAGTTTCAATATATCTAAATAGAAAAGTTAATAGGTGGGTTAATTTTTTAGACAAATCTTCAATTAGATGTTAATCAACTAGCTAGCCAACTACAACTAATTTTAGTCTCAACTAGTAATTGCCTATGTATATCTAAAAAGACCCTTATGATTCTATTCGCTTGTGCTATTCAGCTGGCTTTAACCTATACAAATCAGTTGTAAAAATGTAAAGTATTTTTTCTCTCACAACAACCCAGCTGTACAAATTAAGAGAAACCAATTTAATACAAGCTGAATAAGACCATATTATAGATAGTGGAGAGCCAGAGAGTTGAACAATGCACCAAGTTTGGTTCCCACGTTTCCTGGAGTCCAACATCGATAATGAATAAAGAACTCTATCCATTTGAAATTATAAAAAGTTTAATTATTTTAAATATATAATTTTATATATTTAGAAATACATTATGTCTAGATGTATAGAAAAGTAATGTAGAAAAGCTAAATGCTTGTAATTTGAAATGAAGGTTGTAGTTAGGAAATAGGATAAAATTATCTATTCTTTTAGTGACATATATTTTTATATTTTTTAAGATTGGGAGGAGGAAAGGAAAAGGCTCTTTGATTTTTATTTTTATTTTTATTTTTATTTTTATTTTGAGAGCGCGCGCGCTGGGACTGATGATGAGAGGAATGATCCGATGGTCATACCAAGAGGCCCAACTAAGATAACTACCCAGAGATAGTCACCCAAACGTTAAAGCAAGCCCATTGCCCCATTGGCATTCGCAGACAACTGCTGAAGCCCACGAGCCCGCTCGCGTTAACCCTCTCGGCGGCGATTCGACGCGCCTCCCGGCCGCGTCCGCCGGTGTGCGTGCGTCGGCGAGCATGGCGCGGTGGTCGTCCCCGAAGGACCCTGCCCTGGAGGCGGCGCTCCGGCGCAACCGCCGCTGGGTCGTCAACAACCAGATCAAGCGCCTCCTCCTCCGCTTCCCGTCCCGCACGGCGCCCGTGCGCTTCCTCCAGTCCCGCTTCAAGACGCTCGATCTCATGGGCCGCGCCGCCAACTGGCTCGGCAAGTACCCTTCCTGCTTCGAGGTCTTCTCCGCCGACGCCGGTAGTGGTGAGCAGGAGCCCCACTTCGGCTTCACCAAGCGGATGGCGGCGCTCGTCCACGCGGAGGAGGCTGCCGTCGCGGCCTCCGAGCCGGCCATGGCGGACCGCCTCGCGCGCGTGCTTATGCTCGCCCGCGGCCGCCGCCTACAGGTTTCCAAACTCGCGGCGCTGCGGGGCCCTCTCGGCCTCCCCGACGACTACCTCCTCCGCATCATCCCCGCCAACACCGATCTCTTCCTCCTCACGAACCCCTACCCACACCGCCGCAACGCCGCTGAGCTAGAGCTCGTCAGATGGGCGCCCTCGCTCGCCGTCTCCGCCGTCGAGGCCGCCGCGGCCGCGAGCGACTCGTCCCCACGGTTCACCTGCTCGCTACCGGCCTCATGGGTCAAGTCGCACGCCAAGATGGAGGATTTCAACGCTTCAACGCCTTACATCTCGCCCTACTCGGAGGAGTGGGCCTTGCCGGGCACGGAAGTCGAAGCCGAGAAGCGATCGGTTGCCGTGGTGCACGAGCTCCTCTCTCTTACCCTGTGGAGAAAGATGTCAATTTTGAAGCTGGAGCATTTTAGGAGGGAGTTTGGGCTACCGGAGGACACAGTGAGGATGCTGCTCCGGCACCCCTGCCTCTTCTATGTGTCGAATCGGTACAAGATACATACAGTTGTGCTCCGTGAGGGCTACGAGGGTTCAGAGCTGAGGGAGAAGGATCCGGTGGTGTTGGCCAAGGATCGGCTTGGGGAGCTCATGCAGGAGGGGCTGCATGAGTATAACCAAAGGCGGCAAGCGATGAATTTTGAGAAGAAGAGGAGGAGAGGGGAGGTTGAGGTAAAGAAAGAGAAAGAGGTGGAGGATGAGGAAGCGGCACGCTTGGATAGTGCAGAGAAAAGGGAGGAGAGGAGGCGGTTTTATAAGGTGTTGTTCGGTGATGGCAATCGGTAATTCCCCTAAGTTTTGCTCTGTTGATATTCAGAGGAAGGTGAACATTGTCAGTGCATAGCTGCTGATTGGGGTTTGAGCATTTTGCCATTATGTGATGTATGAAAACATTTTCCCATGGTCGTGGTCTCGTGGATGCAGTAAGGTTGACAATCTATCTGCAACTGAAAGTGGTACTAATGTGTGTTATTGTCTTGTCACTGGGAATTGAATCTGTGAACTGTTAACTAGATTATATGAGTGAAGAAAGGATTCCCACAGGCACCAGATGCTTTGATTTGTTTACCAACCACAGCAATTTAACCATTTTGGACCAAGGCAATAAGATAAGTATTGTTACAGAGGCAGCAGAATATATTGTAGCAAGGGATGTGGTTTGTGCTGTTGCCTGTTGGCATGGATGTTGCTGCTATCACGGCCATCTGTTGCTGTGTTGACAAGTGTGCCATTGGCCTGAGCGGATAGAGAAAAGGTGGAAAATGTTTTCTGTGTGCATCTGGATTTAGGTGGTAGGGCTGAGTGCAGAGGGTATGTCTTATACAGGTGTATAAGGTCTGATGCTCATGTTGTGTGACGGTACAAGGCCTTCACCCTTCAGGGTTACCTGGTTCTCTTGTTGCTCGTTTGTCACATCAGCCTTCACACTCGGCATTGGGGAAAACACAACCGGAGAGTTTCTGATCTGGTGTTAGGGTACAGTGGTTTAACATGAGGCCATGGAGTGATCCTTGGAGGTGCCGGTGTCCTCCCTGTCAGTGCCCTAAGCAAACATCCTCTTCCGTGAGATCTCGCTATCCCCCTTTATACTTCCATCTCTCTGTTTGAATGTGAAACATTGGGTGGACAGAGTAGCTAAAGTATTTAGGGCCTGAATCTGATGTTTTCATGTTGTTAGGGAGGAGGAGAAGAAGATCCCATGGTCCACCAGTATTTTGAAAGGACAAAGCATGTAGGGTGCTGATTTTGTAGTAGATAGAGAAATTAAGTACCCTAGCTGATAAATTAGCACTTCTAGTTTCATCATTAGCTTAGTAACTTATGATTTTCTTGGGCGCTGCTTGTTATTTCCTGTTCGTTTTGTTTTCACCATGAACTTCAGGTTGGCTTGGATCAGAAATATCTTACACACATGATTTGTCATCCTATGTGCTTTGTAGGGTTATATGATAGCATCATGTCAACTTACCTTTTTTTTGTTTGTGAGTGATGTCAAATACTGAAAAAAACTAGAAAGCATGGTTTTCGGTCAAGTCTTCTGATACTTGATATAATTTATTTTGCTATTGATTGCCATGCCGGTGGACAATTGAAACAAATCTTGGTGAAGAGTTTTCTCTTTGTTAGTTGGTTCCCTCTCTCATCTTGACCGGCTGGCTGCCCTCATTATGGTCTTCGTTAAGAGTGACGTTCAAACTGAATCTGTGTTCTCATGCAATCTTTATTGCATTTTCCGTCTAAGTTTAAGACTTTGAACCTTATAATCTTCTGGGTCTAAATTTTAAATCCTCAATACGAAAGCAGGATAATTCAAATAATTATGCAGGAATCCTCCTTGCTTACTCTCCAGAGATAGGCTGCCCATGTTGGTCCGTAGAGAAAACAGAATTTAAACCTGCCCATGGTGTGAATGTAGAATATAGGAGGCATATGAAAAGGCTTGGGAGACAAATTCTGATCCATTCCTGAATATTTGGATTTCGGGGTAATGAAAGTGAGGGGCTAAGGGCCATGGCTTGTTATCTGAGGAAAAGCTATGCATAGAGATCAGAAACTCTACCTCACAGTGGTGCATTGAGCAGAACATAGAAGATACTGTACTGAGGCGTGGGCTTCCAGTGCTGACTTTGAAAGTGTAACTTGTCTCTTTGGTTGTAAACCTTTAAATGTTAATTTTTTTCTTCCTCAAATTTCTATTACATCTTTGCCACCAAGCATTTCTTGTTTCCAGTGATCAATCCATTATCATGAGCTCTAAATTAAGTATGGATTAATTATTTGTAGCAATGAAATCTTATATGTTTATGGACTCCAATGAAAACGGCCTATATCCTATTGGAGTCGTGGATGTTTCTATCTGTTGATGGTGATAGCCAAGACATAGAGTGGCTCTTTGGTGCTCTTTCTGCTGGCTTGGGATGATTTTGAATTCTGGAAGCAGAATTACTGCTCCATCCTTGGTTGAAAAGGATGGTAGGTTAAATGCCATAAAGGGCTAAATTGGCACTAGAGTGTTGATAGCCTTTCTTTTTCTGTGCTACTGAAGAACTATAGCATAGCAAGCTAAGGTTCCTATCAAAGTAACTTCAGCTATTATATTTTTTTGCTGGCCCCCTTTTAAGAGAAAACGTGTTGTGCAATCTCTGCATAAGTATGCTACTATACATTATTCAATTTAAAATCATATGTTATCTGTGTCTTATTATTCATTTTCATTCTGACAGAATCTACAAATCATGAATCCAACTATGATTTTTTAGTATGAGATCCTGTCCCATGGATCTTATGGCCACTGGATTCATTATTGAGACATGTAGATCAGAAGCTTTGAAAGATCAGATGAGGCTGATGGTATGTAGGACTAGGATCACATACATCAAGTTGTGAAGGCCAGCCTGCAACCCTCTTCTGAGTGACACCGACGGAAACTGGTAAAGAAAACAATGTAGCTCAGCCACAGAACCGATGAAGGTGGTAATGTGGTAATGTGGATACGACCATAGTTTATATAGCGCAGAGGATCATCAAAATGACGTTTCCAGAGGCTAACCACCTTTTTGAGGACAAGCATTATGGTTAGATGACATGGCGAAGCTGATGTCGGAGACTGGCAACATGTGTTCCAACCTGCTGATGCCAGTTGCCAGGTTGCCAAAGGAGGGAGATGGCTCCGAAGTTAGCCATGAAAATGGTAGCCATGCTTGGTGACGATGATGAGGAAGCATTTGAGGATGTCAGCCAATTCATATAATTCCACCTTAAAAATAGGGCCACAGATGATGGGGATCTTTGTACAGGCCGATGAGCTCCTCACTATACCTAGGGCCTTTTCTCATGATCATGATAATGTTTTTTTTTTCCTGTAAAAATTCTGTGCCACCTGGGCGTTCCATATACATATGTTTTTGGTTCTCCTGAGGAACAGGTTTTTGGTAGAGATTCTCATGTTTTCCATAAAATCAGTTTTCACTTGGTAGGGATTCTCATGTTTCTAGAGAGAAACGAACTTGACCATCCTTCCAAATGGGGCCTAATTCCCACTAGACATGTGAAGCATGTGAAGATCAACTGATAATTTGCAGTGTTTCTTAAAAGTTGAGGGATTGACTATATATGTGGTCCAAACGATCAATTTGATGCTTACTAGAGGAGCATATGTTTTTTTTTAAAAAAAAATGATGTTGTCTTACTTTCTCCGTCTCAAATCTGAGATGACCAGTATGATATTCTAGGGAAACATGTATCTCAGTATATCATCCAGGAAAAAAACCAAACAAGAAGCTTATACATTGCCGCAACTGTTAACATGTTTAGACACTGGTAGGTGGGCCTATGTTGTGAATATCCAGTCTGGAATTGGACTGTTTGGTGGTTGCCCCGTTGGACTTGGACCTTATCCTGAGCCTAATTCGTTCGTCACGGCATCGCCTCCGCCCAGCTGCCATTTGCCCGCTCCAACTCCTGGATGACATTCAACAGCTCAAGAAAATCCCAGCGCTGCTCCCCAGCCACAAATCGCTTGCACGTGGGCCCCAAATAGCGCGGTGGCCATATCTGCAAGGACTGCAACTGCTAACTCTGCACACATTGAGGTCGAGCACGGCGACCACGGTGCCGAGAGAGACACGCGATTTTTACTCGCCGCGGTAACCGAATCTTGTGAACACAAGAGCTCCATGTGGCCACCGGCCAACAGTTCGGCAATGGTAGTTTCGTCACACTCACACTGCCTCTGCTCCACCGCTCGCCGATGGTGCTAGTGCTAGCATGGTGGGAGGTCTAGTTCTGTCTCAGGCGCAGACGCACCAGATCGCCACGCCAAGAACCGCCGCACCGGCGCCGGCGCAGGCGTTCGAGAGGAGGCCGAGGGACCAGGCGCTGCCATGTGGCACAACGGCGGCGGCGGCCATCACTGTGCGGAGCTTGGACGAGGTCAGGAAGGCGCACGCGCGGCACATCAAGCTGGGCCTCGACCGCTGCCCGCGGCACGCGCGGCCGCTGCTCGCGGCGTGCGCGCTCTCGGGCTGGCCGGGCGGCATGGAGCTCGCGGCGTCCATCTTCGAGTCGCTCGTCGACCCGGAGGCCTTCGATTACAACACCCTGATGCGCGGCCACGTCAGTGGTGGCCGCGGCCGCGGCGAACGTGAACCGGCGGCCGCGCTGCGCCTGTACGTTGACATGCTGGAGGCGGGCGTCGGGCCTGACAGCTACACGTTCCCGTTCGTACTCAAGGCGTGCGCGCAGCTCGCGGCCTTGCAACAAGGGAGGCAGGTGACATGCTTCGGCTCGCACTCGGCACTCAACCAAGCAGTGTGTGTGCTCCTCTGCAATCGTTGACATTTCTTTGTGTTCCATTGGCAGTTGCAGGCGCACATCGTGAAGCTCGGGTTCCAGCACGACGAGCACGTGCAGAACAGCCTGATCAGCTTCTACGGCAAGTGCGGCGAGCCGGCGATGGCTCGTCTGGCGTTTGACCAGGTGGATGCCGAGGAGCGGACGACGGCTTCCTGGAGCGCACTCCTCGCGGCGTACACCAAGGCCGGGCTGTGGGGCGAATGCCTCGAGTCGTTCGGCGCCATGGTGGTCGATGGGTGGAGGCCCGACGAGAGCTCCATGGTCAGCGTGCTCTCAGCGTGCGCGCACCTTGGTGCCTACGACGTCGGCCGGAGCGTCCACTGCGCGCTGCTGAGGAACACCGCGAGGCTCAACACCATCATGCAGACGTCCCTGGTGGACATGTACGCCAAGTGCGGCAGCATCGAGAAGGCCGCGGCGGCGTTCGACGCGGTGGAGGACAAGAACGCGTGGACGTACAGCGCCATGCTGTCCGGCCTGGCGCTGCACGGGGACGGGCGGAAGGCGCTGCAGGTGTTCGACGCGATGGTCCGGGAGGGCCACGCGCCCGACGCGGCGGCGTACGTCGGCGTGCTGAACGCCTGCAGCCGCGCCGGGCTGCTCGACGACGGGCTGCGGTGCTTCGACCGCATGCGGCTGGAGCACAAGGTGGCGCCCAACGCGCAGCACTACGGCTGCATGGTGGACCTGATGGCCCGCGCCGGGAGGCTGGACGACGCGCGCGCGCTCATCGGGAGCATGCCCACGGGGCCGACGGACACGGCCTGGCGAAGCCTGCTGAACGCGTGCCGGATCCACGGCGACGTGGACCTCGCCGACCGCGCCCTCGAGGAGCTGAGGCGCCTCGGCGCCGCCAACGCCGGCGACTACGCCATCGTCGCGGACATGCACGCCAGGGCCAAGGACTGGGCCGTTGCCGCCGCGCTCCGGACAGAGGCGGTGGACTGGGGCCTCGTACAGTGCCCCGGGTTCAGCGCCGTGGAGGTACGCGGCGAGCTGCACCGGTTCGTGTCGCAGGACATGTCGCACCCGCGGACGCGCGACATCTACGAGATGCTCCACCAGATGGAGTGGCAGCTGCGGTTCGATGGCTACAAGCCTGACACGTCGGAGGTGGCGCTGGACGTGGGCGAAGAGGAGAAGCGGCGCGTGGTCGCCGCGCACAGCCAGAAGCTGGCCATGGCGTTCGGCCTGCTCAGCACGCCGGAGGGGGCACCGGTGAGGGTCGTCACCAACCTCCGGATGAGCAAGGAATGCCACGCGTACAGCGCGCTCATCTCGGAGATCTTCGGGAGGGAGATCGTCATCAGGGATCGGAACCGGCTCCACCGGTTCAGGCGCGGCGCCTGCACTTGCAGAGACTACTGGTAATAACGGTTCCGTTGGTGTGAACTGTGATCGATGGTGTAAATATCAACAGCGATTTCTTTCTTTTTTCCTGCAATTCAGTGTATGTATGATTCCTTTGCTGTGAATGGAATACGTGCTACACCGCTACACGTCTTCGAGAAAAATGTTTGAACATTTGCTGTCACTTAAGGCTGAGCACATAATTAAGAGTAGAATAGAGAGAAGTTGCTAGGAGTACGACAATTATAATTGGATAACCAACTAGTACAACTAAATTGATAACTGAAAAAGATAATTTTAATTTTTTTCTATAGACAAACAACGACAACATTATATGTTGTTAAAACAATAATTAAAAAAAAACCAGACACTTGAAATATAGGAGCATTGTAGACGGACGCTCTCCCCCGGAAGGTAAAATGCTAATGGACCATGTAGAAGCGCCATGACGCCAGGCCAGAAGGTAAAATGGTAATGGATGTAGCTAGTTTCTCTCTGCAAGGGGAAAACTGGAACCACAAAAACCTACTGTTGATGACCAGCATTTTCAATGCTTTATTGGCGAAGAAGACACCTCAAATAGCTGTATTGCATTATATAAGGTCCATCACGTTTGCCTACAACACTAGTTAAGCGGTGTTAAGGAACTCTAAGAGATATGGTAAAATTAGATACTAAATTATGAGATTTAGCAATTATGTAAAATAGAAAGCTTATTTAAAATATAGAGTTTTATAATAGTCTAGCTAAATTGAAAAACACATATAGCAAACAAGACTCACTAGGATAATATAGTCAGCGAAAATGGTGGGATAGCTAGCTGGGCAAATAGAAAACCATATAAACAAGCTGTTGGAGTGCTTTTTTAAGCATAATAACTATAAATAAATTTATAGATACATTTAGCTAGTCTGTTGTAGTTGCTCTTACTGCCTGAAAATGACAATATTCCATGTAGTCCCTTCATGTAGTAGTAATACACGTTTCGATCAGCACAACAGGTGAGAGGGCTGAGTGGGGATTACACATTCATACTGTCTTTTTTTTTTTGCTATCAAATAATCAATATTTGGCAGTGCTGATTTTATTACTGTATATCATCGGTACCCAAGAAGTTTAGTTGGCGCGTATGTATGTACAGTAGACATGTCGTCTTCTTTTTGACACTGTATTACCGGTTTACCACCAGAGACTGGGGAAAAAACTTATTAGGACTTATTTTGATACCCATATATTATATCTATCTCAATTCATGTTTGTTTAGCGGGTTGTTGTGAAATCTACCCTAATAAACGTAGATCGTTATGCTATTGGTGATATAAATGTTAGAATAATTATACTACATCAAACTATTATATTGAGCTATAAACGGGTAACAACCTGATTCAGCAACTTCATTCAGTAACCCAGCCGGAAACATTATTTCTGCTTTGACATGGTGAACAAAAGTCTGCTGATATTATATTCCTTAAAGGACGTCTCATCAGGCTTCGTCGTCTTGACCTCGAGCCCGAGCTTTTTCATGAGCATCTTTCTTGCCTGGGCGCCTGACTTTGTTGCTTTAATTGCTTTTAACAGCCAAATGGGCACTATGCTTAGGGACGATATCATTATCATCATTGGCCGGTGATGCACAATCTAGGCGGTGACATATAAGGGTCTGTTTGGAACGCGGAATTGTTTCATGTTCCTATACTTTTTCCTGTGAAAATGAACTGATTCCTGTGAAATTCCTACGTTCCAAACAGGCCCTAAGCTGCTGCTGAAGCGGTTGATGGCATCCATGAAACTCTGCACATCGCTAAGTTCTGGGAAAGACACCGTGCCATTATCCCCAGAGAATCCGAAGCCAGCCCAGTAGCCCACAACTACGCATAACGGCATAGGTGAGGGTTGAGGGCTTCGTCCTCCACGGCACCGCAAGCACGGGAGACTGAAGGCCCCGTTGGTACTAGTCTACGTAGCAGACCATGGCTAGCAAAACAGCCTGAGCCTTGAGGCTCAGGACTAGCAAAGCGACCGAACAAAGCTGAGGCGACGGCTGCAGATGTTGCAGATCAGATCGAAGCTCGCAGCAGCTAGTACGTCTGGTTGGAATGGACAAGCATGTGCCTCGTATGAATGCGCATCATGCATCAACATCGCGTCAGCTGACATGATCCGCATGGCGGCTGGCAACAGCAGCCGCCGCATCGATCGTGCCGTGGCCACTCGTTTCTCTCCAACTCCTCTGGCGTCTGCCCTGCTACCTGACGGCTGGCGCCGACGGACGCCACGAGTCGATTACCCGGCCACTGCGCCCGCCGCTCCCAAGTCGCATTGCAGTATGGCGTTCATCTTTTATTTTTTTTCGAACGTTGGTACGGTAGTATATGCTGCTCAACTTGGGCACGCCCGGGTACCGGCATGGCGGCATGGCTGCATATTCACCTGGCTGCAGGCGACGGATGCTCTTTTCGACTCTTTGCTGGTCATACACTCATGTGTGCACGCAGTGCCACCT
>CM039122.1:49998865-50141845 GCA_022036555.1 Microstegium vimineum
GCAGTGCAGTTTCATTTTTTTTCCTTTCGGCACTTTCTCTCCAAACCCGTCGTCTTGTCTGCTTGTCACTACATCTAGCTTGTGTTAATTGCTGCACAGTTTGTCTTGTGCTTTCCTCAGTGGTCGTAGCTCCTGATCCCTACCCGCGTGGTACCCCCCGCTCGTTTATTAGTGTTATCCCAAATGCACCCGTCACGTTACTGTGCGCGACTCGTCGCATCACGTCACTTATGTCCTGGAGGGAATGTTGATTTCAGCACCTGGTACACGCACTTGGGTTGGGAGATCTCTTCTTGTCCTGCTGGAAAATTGAAGCCGGCCAGGCGGTAAACAAATCCAAGCAGGAGGATCGCGATACGGCAGATTCTCATCTCAGGCCACGTTTAGATTCAAAGTTATTTGAAATTTTGATACTGTAGCATTTTCGTTTGTATGTAGTAATTATTGTCCAATCATGAAGTAACTAGACTTAAAAGATTCGTCACGCAAATTACAGATAAACTGTGTAATTAGTTATATTTTTATTTATATTTAATACTACATGCATGCGTTCAAAGATTCGATGTGACAGAAATGTGACAGAAAATTTGGAATTTTGAAGGGATCTAAACAGGGCCTCAGTTTACCGTCCTATGTAGGATTAATTTGTCATGCCAGCGATTACTTGTATGCAGAATTGCAGCTTGCCCTGTTTAGTTCGCACCAAAATCCAAAATCTAAACTATTTTGGATTCTAAAATTCATAATGTAAAATAATTTAGTGGGGTGTTTAGTTCCAACCAAAATTTGTCTTCCAATGATGAGAATTATGAGGATGACATACAAATTAATGTAAAGATTTTTTTTATTTTGACCTCTTGAGTCCAAAATTTAAAATGAAAAATAGATTATTTTTTGTTAAATATTTTGGGTGATGTTTAGTTTTATTTTGTAAAATGAAAAACTAAAATCTAAAATATTTTAGATTCCACGGGAACTAAACAGTGCCAGTTCGTGTGTGTGCACTTTTAACCATCAGTAGCACGGCTTGACCGAGGTGTTTTTCCCCGCGCCGCAGCCGCTGTTAATCGGTCTCTGGGCCGGAATCGATCGATGTCAATCGGTCGAACGCGCACATGTCCATTTCTGACACGCGCATTTGCTGCTGCTGCATCCGCCATGTGGCCGCGAAGATTCCATGCACGCTCAGGGGCAAGCTCCGTGACTCCGTCGATGTTGAAAAATGCATGTACTGTAGTCGCATCAGGAGATGTCGACTATATAGTTAGATCGAGCTACGTTTTTTTTTGATAAGTTAGATCGAGCTACGTTAATGTGAGTTGCAATTCCAACTGGGGACTTAAGTTTTTGCGTGCGTGACTGCTGTATTTTGACTTTGTTTGGCACTATGATCAAGGGACGGACTATAGTACTAGCTACCTGTCAGTCTGTGTGTCGTTGGTCGTTGCCAAGTAGTACTCCAGTAGTAACACACACCTACGGCTGAAATGGAGATGTGAGAAACACTGGGAGTACAAACCAACACAGCCATCAAACGGTCGAGAACAAGGATAATGAAGTGCGCAGGATACTACGGATTGGGAATTGAAGGAATCAAGGAATAAACATGTAAAATGCATTAAGAGTAAGGCTAATAATACAGACACTGTTAGCTATAAGGTTTTTTTTTAGCCTTTTCTCAGTCCACTCGTATAATGGTTTGATCTTTATTATGGATATAGGGTCCACTTGTCTTTCTCATAAATTTTCTTGGTTATTGTGTTTGGGTTGGCTGTAAGCTTACAACTCACTTCTCTTCTCTTCTCTCCTTCACGTCAGCATTTAGCCAGCTTACAGTCTTCTATTATACTTGCTCTAATTAGAGGAGCGCGCGGTCAAAGAAAGAGGCTCAAAGTGTTTAGCTCTATTTGGATGGATTAGGATTAACCATGACTGAAATTGATAGCAATGTATCTTGAAAAACCAAAACATATTATAATTTGGAATGGACGGAGTACATTAGTTTACAAATCCATTATTATCAAGCTCGTAAATCATTAAAATTTGTTAGCTAAATTTTGGTCAAAGATTATAAAGTTTGACTCAACATATGTGAAATGCCTTATAAATTGGACCTGAGGTAATAATGGTTTGGTTATAGTTGTTACCTCCACACATATTTTGAGATGGAACATAATACACATTCACCTTTTATTTCTCCTGCTCACATAATCTCTCATGCACATTCATTTCTCTCTCATGTGTCACCTTCACCTTTTCTCTCTCCTTCTCAACAACGTCTCACTGAACATTCATTTCTCTCTCATGTGGTGGAGGCCTCCATGTGGCCAAAATGGAGACTGTGGGAGGCAGAGTCGAGTCGAGGGTATAGTAGAACTACAGGGGTGGAGCGAGCGACGCGATAGAGACAAGCTATAATTCAAGGACCTAGCCAAACGAATCAACCCATGACGTAAAGGGTCTAAGCTAGTCGTGGCTGGTTATGTGATCGATGATGGAAGGGGCAGATCGATGCTAGAACAAACGAGCTCATTGAACCTCATTGATGTGGGATGTTGCCCATGGTCTCCATTGGCAATTCCATGGCGGGTTCCGGTGAAGGAATGCGGACATGTTTGTTAAGGTTGTACTTGTTCTTGTGTCGTAGTTTGTGTAGTGCTATCTCACTAGCGATCAAAGTTAGTTACTTTAACTCGGGTAGCTCACTAGGTGTAGGTCTTGCCTTTAAAATCTTGTGTGGTTTAGTTGTTATACTTAAACTTGCTACTAAAGTTGTGTAGGAGAGCTTGCATTGTGGTGGATAGGATAGACAAGCCATGGCTAGTAGGATTGTCTTCTGTACTAATCAACTTTGCCTAGTGTTTTTCCTTGTAGAGAATTATAATAGACTATGCACTTTTCTCTAGCCGCCTAGAGATCCTTTGATTTGTGTGTGGGTGGCGGATTATTGTTGATTAATTTGTTTTGTCTAGTCTACTTATGTTTATGCTATCTTCCTTTGAAGTTTGAAGTCATAAAGAGAACCTTAAAAAGTAGAGTATATATCGGTATTCTTTTGGTAATTGCCACAAATTAGATATATGCTAGCTGGATGACCTATTTTATGCCAACCCACAGAACAAGGGGTCTTGGGATTTAAACTTACACGTACAAAATGAATGTTTCTTTAACAAATGGTCTTTTCAAGTTGCATAATAAACACGGTGTTTGTTATTGAATAAATACATAGTTTAAGATAAAACTCTTTCACAAGTTTGTACGAAGACATGAAATTCTTACTTTTTATGAGTTTCATGGAAGTTCAATAGAGTCTTTTGATACTCTGGTTTTTAATTTACAAGATAATAATCAAATCAATTTATGGAAAATATTTGATTGAGTAGTAATGCTCTAAAACCACAACATCCAACTTTGTATAATATAACATGTTATAAACATGCAATGGTTGTAAAGTATTAATTAAGCACAACACACTTAATATTTCTTTTAGGAAGGCATTAGTCAGCAATAAACCTATAGAGTGGGATAACCTTGTTGTCAGAGTGGCTAATGTAAATCTACAATTGGAATATGATATGTTTGTTTGGCACACTTGCACAAGAATATTGTTCACAAAAAAGGAAGAATGATATCGTATTTTTGTTAATTCTATTATAGATTCTTAGTCAATAATAGGGTCAAAATTTCAAAAATAATTTGGTGACTACAGATGCCAATGAAACGTAAATCTTCATGCGGTCCTTTAAAAAATTATCTAAAATAAATTGAAATGGAGACATCACTTGTTGTTTTTGTAGTAAGACAAAATCATTTAATATCTTTTCGAGTGCATTTATGCTAGGTTCTTGTGAAGAGTGATTCATATGGTGCACTCCTTATTAATGTCCAAAATTGTTTTAATGGTTGACACCCCCACAAGGGGTAATATTTAAATATTTTGTATTGATAGGAGCAGCCGCGACGAGTTGGTCTATCTGGCTAACAAGAATGAAGTTGTATTTGGCAAGCGTCGAAAAAAACTCTTTTGTTGTTCCTTTTCAGGGAAGCATATTGGCTTCGATCTTGAACCCAATTATAACGGTTTGAGGAACAGAAGGAGCCAGTGTTGTTGCAGGCATAGCACAAGATGGAGAATGCGGCTATGTGTTTCTTCGCTTCATTTGGATATCAATTTATTTCAAGAAAGAATGAGCTATGAGTTGAATTTTGTTATGTAAACTCATTCTCGTCATTATGGTGTGGGTTTGTAATAATGTGATCATATTCCTCTATCTAGAGAACGAGGTTTGATATCTTTCTATTTTCTTAAATAAAAAAAAGATTTATACTGGAAATCCAAATAGAATTACGGATCACTATGATGTAGGAGTAACCCAGCGTCTTTCGACACCCACCACTGAATTAGCACCCAACGATGCCCACAAGCTTTCAAAGTTGTATGGGTGTCCATTAACAGAGCGACCAGGCACATATATATCCTGAAAAGGGAATGTTACCTCACCTCTTACATTCCCTCCCACAACATATACACACATCCCTGTCGAAAGTGTCATTCTCCCACAGCAATCTGCCCCGAGAAACACCCCCAAAAGCGCGTGCGTGGAGAGGGGGGAAAACAGAAGAGAGGCCGCCCGGGACGAAGAGGCCGGCGGGTGGAAAAGAAAGCGGAAAGGAAAGCAAAAGGAGATGCATGGTGTGGGAGAAAAGACCAATCTATATCTTCCTCCGTCCCTAGGCCACACCACTGCACCTCCCTGCAGCAACAAGCCTCGCCTCGCCTCGCTCGTCCCCTCTTTTTCACACGGCACACTACACATACAAATACAAACACACACTCCTGTCCTTTCCACTCCAAGTCGATCTCCAACCCTCTCTCTCTCTCTCCGCCTGAGCTCCTCCTCCCCTCTCAAGTCCTGCTAGCTCTCTCTCTCTCACACACACACACAAACACTAGCCTAGCAAGCTAGTTGAGCTAGGCTCCTCGCTTCGAAGCGAGAATTCCGGCGGCCTCCTCAATTTGCATATACTTCCCAACCAAATCATACGCGCGCGCAGCCATACTCTCCTCCTCCGCCGATCCCTTCTATATACCACGACGAGAAGCTACTAGACATATACACTTGGAGAGAGAGAGATCGAGAGAATGGAGCTGTTCCCAGCGCACCCGGACTTGCAGCTGCAGATCAGCCCTCCCCGTGCCACCAAGCCAATGGAGCTAGGGTTTTGGAAGAGGGCTCTAGTCGACACCGCCTCGCCAGCAACTCCGACAGCGGCGGCTGTCACGGCCCCGTCCCTCGCCTTCGCCTCCTCGGCGGCGCCGACAGCAGCCCACGCGGCGGCCGGCGCGCACCACCACCACCATCATCAGGTGCCGACGACGAGCTCCCACCTGGGCGTCCCGTTCCTGCACCACACCCAGCCCATCCTCCCGGAGGGCGGCGGCCTCCGGCGGGACCTGGCTTCCATGAGGCCCATCCGGGGCATCCCCGTGTACAACACCTCGCAGCCGCTCCCGTTCCTGCAGAGCCACCCGCACCACCACCCGCATTGCTACGACGCGATCATCGGCCACGCCGCCGCCGGGCCGAGGTCCCCCAAGACGGCGCTCCGGCTCGCGGGGGCGCCGGCGAAGCGGGGCGCGCGCGCGCCACGGATGCGGTGGACGACGTCGCTGCACGCGCGCTTCGTCCATGCCGTCGAGCTGCTCGGGGGCCACGAGAGTACGCGCTGCGCTAGCTCCTTCTTCATCTTCCTTGTCGGCTTGGCATAGCCTGCTGCTGCTGGCCCGGGTGAGGTGAATGATTGCGTGCTAGCAGCTGACGATGCTTTTGCTGTGTCGTCTGTGTGTGCAGGAGCTACACCCAAGTCAGTTCTTGAGCTAATGGACGTGAAGGATCTGACCTTGGCCCATGTCAAGTCGCACTTGCAGGTGAGGGGAATAATCCATCAGCTAGCTACTGAATTCTATCTATCCAACCGCGCGATCCCTTGTAGTAGAGTACTCCGTATATATGTACAGTGCATATAGAATCGGTTAGCAGCTAACGAGTAACGAACCTCGCTCTACTACTACTAGCTTCGTTCTCTACTACGAGCATGTTTTGCATTGTTCTTGCACGGCCTTCTTTTTTTTCTTCTTCTTCTCTCTCGATCTATCTATATAATCCTATATACATATAGTATGAGTGTTCATCCTCTCGATCGCCAATGTACAGATCTTACTCTTGTGTACGTAGTAGATTTTTTTCCCCAAATAAAAGAGAGTACAGACTAGCTAGACCTCAGTTTGGAAGAGAGAATACAGTACGCTGGTACTTGCATACAACAGATACATACTCCATACCAACAAGCTATACTCATTTGTTGCATGATAAAAGTTGACCTCTTTTTTCCCACAGTTTCACTGCCTATACTTGCCGTTAGCTCAGCTCAGCTAGCCCATGCATGGAATAGGAGTATACTCCTCCATAGGAGTAGAGTCATTTTACCACTTTGAGTTGCCGATGGAAGCAGTAAAAAACTCTCTCTCCCCCGGCCCGGCCGTCTAACCACCCCCAGAAAGCGCGATCGATGCTTAGCATGCAGATTGGGAGGAGACACGTCGAGGGGTTTTGCATTGCCGCCACTACGCCTGTAGCTGTAGACTGTAGTAGCTTTTTTCACTTTTCAATTTCAATTTCAATCAATTAAAACCCCGGGCGATGGAGATCAGCATTAGTTCGAGCGCACAAATTAAGCATGCTCGAACTGATGCTGATCAGCTGCTGGGCGGCCGGGCGGATTGGGCCTCGACGAGGATGGATCCGGCACAGGCCACACGTACGATGCGCGCACACACGCAGGAGCATGATGCAGGGGCAGCAGCAGCAGCATTGATATGCATATATACTGCCCAAGAAGGGGGTGGCAAGTACAACCCGGCATCATTCCGCAATAATGAATCTTACCCTTGGAGCTGCCGCTGCTGGCTGGCTGCTGCTGCGCGCTGCACAGTAGCCATCAATGCCCCCCCGCTTGTGTTGTGCAGCCTTATTATTTATTCATTCATTGGCCCCTCCTTCCTCGTGTAGTTGCGGTAGTAGACCAGCTAGTACTACCCCCCATTGACTTTAATCTTGCCGGCCGGGGGCTTTTTTTTTCACGATTGATCGTCGATCGGTGTCGTTCAGCAGCACGTACGGAGTATTAAATATGTCATCGTCATCCTTGGATTTCATTTGTTTTGTTTTTCTTGGATTATTGGCTTCAGATGTATCGGACCATCAAGACTACTGACCACAAGCCAGCTTCTGCTTCATCCAATGGTATGTTATGTACGAGGACGATGATCATAGTACTCCTACTACTACATACTATCCCTAGGTGTCAGTAACTCAGTAGTGTACTATTGCAGCTAGCTTGCAGCAGCGTGGGAAAAAAATATTTAATTACTATATATATAGTGTGTTACTGTGTGTACTCCTATATAGTAGACCGTACAAAGTTTGTGACATTAATTATGCTAGTCGATCGAATATTTTTGCAGGGCAAGCGTCTGAGAAAACGATCATCGACATCCCCGACGACAACCTGCTGTTTGACCTCACCAACACCACCAGCGGGTCTGAGTCGTCTGCTCAGCACTCTAATCCTGATCATGGCAACGACCATGGCTCCAGCATGTGTGCTCTCTGGTGCAACTCCTCGATAAGGTATACAGATCAATACGTAGTATACTACTGCATCATATCATGCCATTATAATATTCCTTCCTCACCTCTTAATTTCTGCATAACTCCTACCACTCCATTAGTTGATCCCTGGCCACATTATTATTATACAACATCTAAATCCAAATTACTAGCTTTCCAGAGTGTTCATCAAGAGAGGTATAATAGTGTTAGCAGTAGTAGACTAGTAGCAGCGAATCTACTTAGCTAGAGATATTGATGAATGACATGGCCCCGGGACTAGATTGGCAAATTTGCTGCCGTGTGGGTTGAGGTAGTAAAAAAAAGGGAAGAGGGGTACCTACATTCTTGTGAAACTTCTTGTCTACTCGACTGCATGTATAGGTCCAGATCGAGGGATGTCGTCGTAGCTCGATCAAAAGGCTGATGCATGTACGTGTACTGTTAAAAGCACAAACAGAGTATTACCCCACAAATACACTGCCGTACGGTAGAGTACGTACTACAGGCGCCATTAGTATAATAACAATGTTCTAAAGAACCAGTCATCAGCTAATAATTAATTAACGTGTGCACACCTTCCGACATCTTTTCCGATTCAAACTAGTGGTCTTCTTCTTTAGGTTCAAACGACTAACTAGTCATCTTCTAGCCACTTTAGGCAAAACAATGGAGTATTCCTTTGTCTCATTTTCCTTGTTTACTATAACGACCATGCACCTCCGATCCAAGTGCTCCCAAAAAGCACCAGTGGCTGGTACCTTTGTTCCATCTGCTCCCCATCATGCTGCAATGATCTCCTCAATATATTAAGTTATTAGATTTAATTATGGATATATATGCTAGGTAGCAGTGGCAAAGTGCACACATTTTTTCCTCACTACTAGTACTACATGCATGAAACAGCTAGTGGTACATCACCGAATCTTGAGAAACTACATGAGAAACAACATGCATGATATGCGCAATTTTCTGCTAGCTGGTTACAAATGTGCGTCTGTGTATGATGGTTACGTTGCAAGCACGTGTGCGCACTACAATTGAAATACGTACGGTAATGATAGTATAGCGTAGCATGCAGTGATGCGTCTATCTATGTCTCGATCAGCACATATGAACCTTCATTTCTCTAACTCCTAGGACATGTATGTGCAGGCATTGATCAGTGTGCCATATCACATGGTAGATCAGATCGAGTAGCACATAAGCTAGTATGCACGACCTTTACCTCCAGTCGTTAGTCCCCCGGCCCCTGATATGATAAAGTTTAGCTTGTCGATCATTTACAGCATCTTAACAGTGTGAGAGTGTATAGGTACGGTGTTGCATGCCCACTTTGTTCCCTGCTGCGCCTTCTTTTTCTCTCACACACACATCAATGGACTCCCACTACGGATGAAAAGATATGGAGGCATTTGATTCTCTAGCTCGATCAGCCCATGATAATCTTTTTCGATGATTGAATTCTTCTCCTTTTTCTTCTTTGGTCCAGCAGCAGGGGGGCCTGGTTCCATGACAAATCAAGAGATGCCACTCCCGGCGACATCAAATCCTTCGAGGTACGCAGCCCAAGCTTTTTTCTCCTCCTCCTCTAAACCAAATCCATCATTATCTCCAATACCTCGCCGGCCGACGGTGGCCATGATGCCATATGCTAGTTAGTGCAACAGCGATCATTTCGTTTCATGCGCCTTTGGACGACAGTACTGCCCCTGTTGAGCTTTGCTGATCGATTAATGCAGATTGTCGGCAGCTTGCATTTTGGAGCCGCCATCAGTTAGTGCAGTACTTATCACATCATTTGCAATCGATCTTTTAACCTCCCACTACTTTAACATTTTTTTTTCTCTGCTAATGGTTGCAGGACGTGCAATCACGAAGCCTTGACGATGTCTCTGACCTAAACTCCTCGTCGCCGTTGTTCCAAGTAGATCTTGGGATGTTTGGCAGAGGCAAGAAGCCGAACCTCGACTTCACTCTCTAGGACGGATATAATCAGCGCCATGGAGACATATCGATCACAGTTGAAACAAGATCGATCGGCCGTGGAGAAAAGAAGAGAAGAGAAGACAGGCTAGAGCTAGCTGCATATATAGATTATATTGGTTTGCTTCTAAGCAGCCATATTTGTGATCTGATGGTGAATATATACGCATGCATGTGTGCCCCGGCCCATATGGTCCTAGTGATCGAGGGAAGAACCAAAGCTTGAAGAAACGAAAAGAGAGGCTAGGAGTAAAGAATAAGAGACGATAAGACAACCGTCGTCGATCCGGGAACAAAGCTAGCTAGCGCAAAAGGAGACGGGGGGGAGACATTGGGGCGTGCGTGTGTGCTTGCTGTTGTGGTGTAGTATAGTAGATAAATAGCTCGATAGGCTTTATCAAAGGCAACAGGCAAGGGCAAAGAGGTAGCTTGCTTGCCTGCCAGCTGCTTTGCATATGCTCATTGCTTGCTTCTGGATGTGGTGTGTACACATGCACGCATGAGGAGAGAGAGGAGAGGTGTCGTGTGTGTACCAGCAGACGCATCAGGGTTGTAGCAAGGGGCCGGTTGGCTGGCCAAGGTTTAACAAAAAGGCTCTGCTTCATATCTTTTGTTATATATATGCTTATGCCACACAAACTGTGTAAAGAGAGAGGTAGGCATATGTCATATATGCCTCCATGTATGTATGGACCATGCATGCACGCGGTCACGCGGACCATGGAGTATTATTCTTGCTCTCTGTCAGCTCCCAATCGAGGCAAGAATAGGTTCTTGCCCAGGATTCGATCGCTGTATCATGCGTACAACCTGGTCGGATTTGTAGTCCTTGAGCGAAACAAAAGCTATGATCAACTGGCCCATATCAGGGAACATGGATGTTTCTGTTTTTTTATGATAAATTTTTAGGATTATTGATATTTTTCTCTAGTGCATGCATCTTGTAAGAAGGAAACTCCATGAAGTCTCCAAATATAATGACAGCACCAACCGAACTCTACAGTGATGCACAAAGACAACTAGATGAGCATCAACCTTCACAGGAGGAGAAGGCGATCGACGGGTGTTGCAACACCACCGTAATGTACTGTGTGAGCCAGAGAAATAAACCAATCCTACCATCGTGACCATTTCCACCGCCGGATCATACGACGAACCTTTAGTGATAGCTAGTTTCACCGCCGATATAACAGTGGCTTGTCCATCCATGTTGACAATGGTGGTGAAAAGCTTATTATCTCTGTCGGTTTCTTTGTGCATCGCGCATTAGATGAGCAGCCAATGGTGCTAAACGTTCTACCATTGGAACGACGGTGAAGACCGGGAATTTGCTCACAACAGGATGATACGCAGAGCCGACGGTGAAAACATTTATCAACGCTTGTTGATCGACTAGGGCGTCCCCCTAGGCCATGAGGCCGGTGGCGATATGTATCACCGCCGGTTGTGTCATAACCGTCGGTGAAAGTCCCGGCGGTGATTAACCTTATGTAGTAGTGAAATCAAGTAGACACTACACATAGAAATCAAGTAGGTGATACGAGAGAGAAGACATTTGATGGACAAAATCCTACCAATCATATATGTCCGTATCTTGGTTATCATTTAGACATAGTTTCCTATATAATTAAGACACCATTTCCTTCTCCCTCTTCATTAACTATAATTTCACATCACATTTTGCTTAGTTGACACACTAACTAATAGTCAAAGAAACCATTTCTATTCTGGGTTGGTATAGTTGCCTGATTAGTAGATAATTGTAATTAATATACTAGTTGAGTCTCTCTTTCAATTAATTAAAGTTGGGTTCCATTTTATTAGGGAAAAAGAAGAAGACCTATGACAATAGCTATATGCTACTTTCTTGCTGGCAAAATAACTTATGTATACAAATTGGAATTAACCGCAGCTTACCTTGTTATGGGTAGGCTTCTTGTGGTGGTTGAATCTGTCCATAGCAAAGGTGCTTGCCCTTGCAGCTAATTTTTTTTGTGTGTGATAGTATAGTGAGGTGCATGTGTGAAGATATTTTAGTATAGTTTCTCAAAGGTGGATAAGTTCATGAGTGTACGTGTGATTGCCTATACTATGTTTCAGGAAATGAAACCTAATGTGTCAACATGAGTATGTTGATTTATTTTCTAATACTAACATGAATGTTTTTTTCCATGAAATGTTGTTTTTGTTTGTGAAAGAACTTGAATCCCCCTGATGGTTATACACTTATATTGTATCACACAATTGATACCCTAAACACAAAAAAAATAGGGATCTCCACGACGCTATGCATATGTAATGTGTAGTAGAAGTACATAGACACAATCTTACCATAAAATACATCAACACAATCCTACTACTATTGATTAGAGATTTTTTTGGAGACCTCCACATTAATCATCATAAGGAGGGATACTATAAATAAAAACATCTAGTAACTCTTGAACAAACAAAAACATTCGGCAATCAGTTCAGTAGACTCTACTTGTCAGAGATAAGCAATTTTATCGATTCTATTTTTTTGTTAATTTTTTTCCTACATATGGCATTATGAATATTTTTCTAAAAAACCTTAAATTTAATTGTAAATTATCCACTTCTACAATTATGCCATTATGAAAAATAAACTAAACTAAACTCCTAAATTTACATTTAAGTAACTTATCTGTGCATTAATAAAAATAACATAAAGTAACCCCACCTATTCCACTATGTAAAATGATACAATGTGTCTGTCTAAATTTGCTGCATCTATGGTGATATATGCTTCTAAGTTATCCTCTTTTGTCATTTTTATATTTAATATAGAAGAGGCTAATTTAAGGTAGACATACATGTGATCATATGTCATCACTTAGATTATGTACATATACATGTATGCAAGAAGAGAGATCATATCAATTTGTATGTCAAACACAAATCAAGCAAAGGTTTTAAATAAACACATGTGAAACAAATAAATAAAAAAAGGGCGTACCCAGTGCCTTAGGCTCCCGCACTGCGAGGTCTGGGGAAGGGAAAATAGCCCGCAGCCTTTCCCACACAAATGTGCAGAGGCTGGGGCTCGAACCCTGGACCTCTTGGTCACAGGCGGTAAAGCTCTATAATATTAATGGAAAATTATATAAAGTAATTTATGACTAAATAAAGTCTATCAAACGGAATAAAAGGTAGGAGAGATTTTATACGAGAATACAAACATATATGGGAGATGACCCTATAACTTTTGAAGAAGCCATGAGAAGCGAACACTCATCGAAGTGGCTTCAGGCCATGGAAGATGAGATGAAATCTATGAACACCAATAAGGTTTGGGTTCTAGAAAACATTCCTAAAGGAGCTAAGAAAGTAGGATCCAAATGGGTCTACAAGACGAAATATGACTCCCAAGGGAATATTGAAAGACACAAAGCGCGACTTGTGGTTAAGGGTTTTACCCAAAGAGAAGGGATTGATTACAATGAAACTTTTTCCCCGGTTTCTTGTAAAGATTCTTTCAGAATTATTATGGCACTTGTGGCTCACAATGATCTAGAATTACATCAGATGGATGTAAAGACCGCATTCCTAAATGGGGATTTGGATGAAAATGTCTATATGGCACAACCGAAAGGTTTTGTCGTAAAAGGAAAAGAAAATATGGGATGTCGTCTTAAAAGATCCATTTATGGTTTGAAACAAGCTTCGAGACAGTGGTACTTGAAGTTTGATAAAACTATAAAGGGTTTTGGGTTTAAAGAAAATGTCGAGGACAATTGTGTCTATGTGAAATTCAAGAATAAGAAATACATATTCCTGATCCTATATGTAGATGACATCTTACTTGCTAGTAATGATGTCAACCTACTATTGGAGACAAAGAAATTCTTGTCCTCGAACTTTGATATGAAAGATCTCGGTGAAGCTTCGTTTGTCTTGGGAATTAAGATTCATCGAGATAGAAGAAAGGGGGTATTGGGATTATCGCAAAAGGCATACATAGAAAAAGTTTTGAAGAGATTTAGTATGCATGCGTGTAGTCCATCTCCTGCTCCGATTGTCAAGGGCGATAAATATGGGGAACATCAGTGTTCCAAGAATTAATATGAAATTGATCAAATGAAAGCGGTACCGTATGCTTCGGCAATTGGAAGTTTACAATATGCTCAAACGTGTACTCGCCCTGACATAGTTTTTGTTACCGGGTTACTTGGCAGATATCAAAAGAATCCAGGAATTGAACATTGGAATTTAGTAAAGAAAGTCTTGCGTTATTTGCAAGGTACGAAAGGTCTCATGTTGACATATGAAAAATCTGATTCCCTGCACATAGAGGGGTATTCAGATTCTGACTATGCTGGAGATGAAAGAAAATCCACATCAGGATATATATTTACTCTTGCTAAAGAGTGATATCGTGAAAAAGTTCGAAACAGACAGTGACTACATCCTCGACAATGTACGCCGAGTTTGTGGCTTGTTATGAGGCCTCGGGGCAGGTAAATTGGTTGAAGAAATTTGTACCCGGACTGAGAATAATTGAAAGTATAGAAAGACCGATGCGGTTGTATTGTGATAACAACCCAGCGGTAGAATATGCTCACAACAATAGGTCAAGTGGTGCTGCCAAACACATTGACATAAAGTACTATGTTGTGAAAGATAAACTTCGAGATCATATCATAAATCTTGAGCATATACGAACAGAAAAGATGCTAGCGGATCCGCTCACAAAAGGCCTTCCACCCAGTGTGTTCAGAGGACACATAGCCGGCATGGGTTTAAGGGAGAGCCTATGATTCCCGAAGAATAAGAAGGGCCCAGAATGATGAAAAGTTTATTTCCAAAATAGAAACGTGTGTAGTAGCTGTTAGTCTAACGACATGAATTGTTGTGACGATGAAGCATGCTCTATATACTGATCTGTGATGGAATTGAAAAGAATTGGAATATTGGACTCGAATGAGAATTGAAGAATTAAAAGAATTGTATGAGATCTAGGGGGAGAATGTTGGAATTAGATCTCCTCCCGTTAGGCCCAACGGACTAACGGGCCTTAGGTTTGCACCCTGATCGGGGGTGCCCAACCATGTGGTTGGTGAGCCCCCGTCGCACAGTGCTATATAAGATAAGGTGGGGGCCGGGGCGCCAGGGCATGCGAAACGAGGTTCACCTGCGCCGCCATCTCACCACCTACATCTAAACCCTAGACCGATCTAGAGGGAGCGCTGCCAGTGGCGGGAAGCTCCACCGACGGCGGCGAGCACCCGGGGTACCTAGATGACGACTGACGCGACCGCCAACGGGACACCGACGCCCATGGCCGACGGCGACTCTAACCCTAACACCGCCGCCGCCACTGCACCTCCTCCCGCCGACTCTTCTGGTATGCATCTCTCTCTCTGTGTGCATGGCATATGAATTGCATCTATCTACCCGAACTACTACTTGTATCCATTGGATCCGCTCCTAGACGATCCTACGAACCTATCAATGGTATCAGTGGCCTCCTACGGAGGGGATCCACTTGGATCAGAGCCCAATCGGCTCAACCGAATCGAAACCCTAACCCTATTTTGAAAGAACAGAGGGGTTAGGGAGGAAGAACAAGAACGAACCACGGATCGACATCGAGAACACACAAACGAAACCCTAACTTCCTAGGGAAACCCGATCCGAACCAAAACAAGAACACAGATAGCTAGAAGTGCAGTTATTTTAAAATTATCTATTTATTTCAAAATGAAATATGGCAATTTACAAATAGAGAAAGAACCAACTATAATTTATTAGGTGGATATCACAAATAGCTAGAAGTGCAGTTATTCTATGATAATAATTTTGAAATGCTAGAAGTGCACTCTTTTTTTTAAAAGATTTATATACTTGAGGGAGTACGTCGGTACGGTAGCAAGTACTAGTACTACGTACGCATGCAGCAATATTTGCAATAAATCTACTTGTACGCAGCTAGCAGCAGGAGCATGTCAGTTTTAAGATTTAGGGAGCACCCCTATATATGCATGGAATGGATGCGTGCATGCAATTGTCTGCGTCAATCATCAATAAAGAAAAGAAGAGGATGAGAGGATGGCGGCGTACTCCTACGTGGAGGAAGGATCGGAATTGTAGTCAAATCTGTTGAGGGTATAGGAGAAGGACGATCGGCCCTGCGTGCTGGCATGGCATGGCATGCAGCTGATGTGGATGGATGGACGCGCGCCTGCTACTAGTAGCTGCTGATATATCGATCGACCGTCTGAAGTGACCTCTCTTGGAAAGCCTTGTGCCTTGATACAACCACCACCGTTTACCCGGCCTCTTCACTACAGTAGTACAGTAGCTTCCTATACCTCTACGATGTACGTATACCTGCCTACTTTTGTTTCGTAGCTTCCCTGCAGGCCCGGCCGGCGGCCCTCCATGGATCGATATCCGAGCCCAGCTCCTCCTATCCTTCCCATTTTTTACCATTTACTACTATACACACTGGCAGTCTACCACTGGATCGAGAGAGTACTCCAGTATTTACCCACCGATCTAACCCGACCAGTCTGGCTGTCTTGTACTAGTATTTGCGTTTCTATAGCCGTTGACTGCGAATTCCTATTCCCAGTCTACTAAATATAGATGAAATAAAAAACTAATTGCACAGTTTTATTGTACTTTGCGAGACGAATATTTTAAGCCTAATTAATCAATGTTTGAATAATTATTACCAAATAAAAACAAAATTGCTACAGTGTGACGCGACAAATGCTACAGCGTGACGCGATAAGTGCTACAGCCCCATTTCGAGGATCTAAAGACAGCGAACGCTAACGACGGTGGCCGGGCAAAGACTCAAAGATGAGAGCATGCTTGCATGTTTCGTATCGTACGCGCAGTTTGCATGCATGCATGCACGGAAAAACCCCTTTCCAACAAGGGGCCCGAGTTTTCGGCCCAAATTGGGCCTTTTGATAATTCCGGGGGTCAAAGACGGGCGGGGCTTTCATTTTGTCTTTGAGACTTGCAAAAATGGGAATGCGCTCCAATTTCTCTCTCTCAAAGAAAGGGGAGCGCGCCGAGGCCCGAGGAAGGATGAAAAGAAAAACAGTTCCGCGAGAGAGGTGGGGCCCCGCGTTAAAGGGATGGCAGCGAAGGCGCGCCTGTGGGACACTCCGGGGGCGCTGGTGGTCGCCTTGGACCCCACCAGTCCCCTTCAAAGGAAAGCCCTTTCTTTCTGCCTTTTGTTCCGGCTTCCCTGCCCCCGCCCCCCGGGACTTCCCCGGCCGCCCCCGAGTTTTCCTTATTTTTTTTTTTTTGGGCTTTTGACTGGCGACTGCCGTTTGTCAACTCTGAAATTGGGTTTGGGCTGGGGGTTTTCTATTTGGCGCGAAAGGGGAAAAATTTTAACCTTCCGGGCAAAATGTGAGAATGAAATTTGTGGACATACTTCCCTTTTTGCAATGTGTTGCACGGTTAAAAGAGGGCCCCTGGCCCGGAAAATGCAACCCAAGAGCAAGCACCGCGCCGTGGGGGAAGACCGAACTTGCGGGGTTGCTGCTCTTTGAAGGGAGCCCGTAATGCAAAAAGCACCAAGAACCTAAAAAGGCCCTGGTGTTTTGGATCGTTTCCCCCAGGGGGGAATTGGGGTTTGAGCTGTGTGCCCGGAATGCTAGGGCAAAAAGCAAATGTAGTGTAAACAGATTGGGAATCGCTCGCGGGTTGGGGGGTGGGTACGTACAAAAAGGGTACCCTTTTAGTACAGCTTTGCGGTTCCCATATATGTTTCCTTTGGTTTTGTTTGGGAACTCACATTTTATTTTAAGGGGGGGAACAAACCCCCAACCCCCCCAAAGGAGACAATTTTGGGGAAACCAAACCGTGCAATTAAGAAAACACACGTTCGGGTGATTCTTGGACTATCCCCCATTTTTGCCCCCTCCCTATATCCTAGTTTTTGGGCCTGCTCAAAAATTTTCCTTTTATTCATCCAATTTTAAAATTTCTATGGGTGCCTATTGTCTTTGCACTAAAATCTGGGAATTAACCCCGTTTAATGTACATTTTAAAGGTGCAAGTGGAGGTAAGAACTGGGGGCAACCACCCCGTGTGGTCAGACCCACGCAGCCCTTGGGAGGAAGGACAGAAGTTGAGAAACTCCTCCTCAAAAACGTCCCAGGAAAAGAGAAAAGCTTTCGGAAGCTAAAGCCTCCCGTGCTCTCCCTAATGGCGAAGGAAAGAGAAAGCCAGCAAACCGGGGGACGGAATTGCCGGCCTCCGATGGAGGGGAAAGAAGGAGTCTCGGGACCATTCTTGAAGCAACCCCCTCCCCTTTGGTTATCGCCCAATTGCTCCCACTCCCCAAAGCACAAGTTCCTCCCTTTTGACGGCGCCAGACCTCCTCTTTCCCCATCAACCCCCTCCCCGGCAATTGGAACCCCTTCCCCTTTTCTGTCTCCCTGCTGTTACGCCCAAACCAAGTGGGGTCGGTTTGAGGGCCACCTTTTTTCCCCCTGTCCTCCAAAGCTCAGTACATGATGTCAGGTAGTTTTGTGCCCCCTCCCAATTATTAAATGCCATTCCTACAGAAAAACACATAATAAACCTTTTTCAAGGTGACTGAGGCGGCAACCATCATCCCTATTGTTTAAACTTCAATTTTGCAGGTCCCAAAACAAGGTACATCCACCAAGGAGGAAAAAGGGTTTGCTGAAAAGGCCTGGCAATGATGATGTAAAGGTGCCTTTATTTTGGTGCGATTCCCTCTCCTGGGCCCCACCCAGTAAGCCCCTTCTTGTTTGGTTTTCTTTCAAATTGTTTTTTTTATGTTGAAGAAATCTTTCTTTCTTGCCGGTCCGCACTTAACATAAAAAAAGCCAAAACTACGGCCTGCTCAGGGTAACTTATCAATAAGGGCCCATTACTTGTTACCGGGCTATCCTTTAAGGAATACCCGAATCGAACTGGGAAAGGGGAAAAGGGTTTAAGGGGCCCTAACCCGGGGTCCTTGATGAGAGACTGCTCTTCCTTTTCCTTTTTCTGCTTCCATTCGGGAATCCCTTTATCCCTTAAAACGGTGCAGGAGAAGAGGCCCCGCAGGCTCGAAAGGTCCCTTCTTGCAAGCCAATCTTATTACCTCCCCCCTTTGGGGGTGTTGCCCCCACATTAAGGGTTTGGTTGCTTTCACCGGCCCTTTTATCTGGGCCAGTCTGTTTTATTTCTATAAAGATGGTGAGGTTTATTTCTGTTTTATTTGAATGAATGGTTTTGCCTAAATTGTTTTGGAAATTTAGTTCACCATAAATTCCCTTTGAAAAATGTTTTTGCTCCTTAATTTCTAAATCATTACAACCCCATCGGGGGGAAAAAAATGTTTCTATGGAAATTCGTGTCAGGGGTTAAAGTACTATGTTTGTAGGTTTTCTAGTTAAAATTGTTACATTTATGTTCCAAATTAAATTTTTATGAAAATTGCATTTTTGTAATTAACTAGTGTGGTTAAAATTTGTGTAAAAATATTTTTTTTTTTTTAATTTACATTTTAATTTAAATTGGAATAATAAATTTTTGGAAAACATTTGTCCCAATTCTTCTTTTAGCGACTTTAATTTATTTCTTAAGCATTGATTTTGATGCTGTTAGGGCCTCATGTTTTACCTTTCATGATTTTTAAATGTCCTTTTCGGTACTTCTTGGGAGCATATCAAGAAAATTCCAGGCCCGTTTTAAAGGGTGAAAGAAAAGCAAGTGAAACACCCCTTGGCCCCGTCGCCCAAACAAATTTCTCTGGAAGTGTGTTGTACGTTCTTGTTTGCCCATTCGGCAATTTAAGCTAAGACTTCGTACCACGATGTTAAACTGTGAATGTTGGCCCAAGAAAATGGTAAAAAATTTGTAACATTTGATTAACGAATTCGCATTTATAAGCCTCCCAAAAAACCTATTAAATTTTGGCAGGTGTTTTCCCCAGATCCAAATTTGTTAACCACGAGACGCCTCCACTTCCATCCCATTATTGCAATTAACGTCCCCTTTTTTGGGTCTTGGGGTTTTCCGTGGCCCAAAAGTGTGGTTCTTTTATCCCAACTTTTTGGTGATATATTGTTTGTCCCCCCCCGGTGCTTGTAGGGTTTCGGGGGGGTTCTATGATTTCCCAAAATGGGCATTTCTCCTTAAAAACCTTTATCGGAAAACCCCCGGTCCCGGAAACCCTTTTCCCGTTTTTCACTTTAAATGCCCCCCAAAACAAAGGAAACCCCTTTTTTATCGTTGAAAGGCTTTTGGGGCAAGTTCAGCTTAAAAGGTTCTGCCTTAAATTTTAAAGGTTTTTTTTTTTACTGCTTGAAAACCAGTAAAAATTTTTAAAGGTGGGTTTTTTGAAATTTTTCCAAAATTTTTTTAAATGAAAAATTATTAGTTCTTAAAAAAAAAACTGCCATTAAAAAAAGTTTTCAAAAAAACCCCTATTTCAAAAAATTTGGGGAAAGGAGGGAAAGGGGAACATTTAAATTTTGGGTCTAGAAACCCCCAAAAAGGGAAAAAACCCGGGGGTACAAAAAAGGGGAGGGAACTGCGGAAGGCAAAAGAACTCGGGGTTTGCTACCCCGGGGAAAAGGGGAAAAAGGAGAAATCCCCCGGGTCAGAGAACCCCGTTTTTTTTTAAATTAAAATTCCGTTCTCTTCCCCCCCAGAAAGTAGGCCCCCAAACCATGCCCCAAATCGGGCCTTTTGTTTTTTCCCCCCCAAAATTGGTGGGACCCAATTTCCCCCCCTGTTAATTTTTTTTCAAAACCCCTTTTTGCAATTCTTCCCCGGGTGAAGGCCCCGGGGTTTTTCTCTTTTCCGGGGGTTTCCCCTTCCCCCATCACCCTCTCCTGGTGGGTTTTTGGGGGAAATGGCTTGGAAAATTTTTGGGTTTTGGGTTTGGGGGTAAAAAAAACCCTTTAAGGGATTTTCCAATTTTTTTTCTTTTGGGGAAATTCCAAATTTAAAAATTTTTTTAAAAAATTGTTTTTTTCTTCCTTTAAACCAAAACTTTTTCTACCAATGTTTTTTAGTTTCCAATTGGGGGGTTTCAATTTTTTTTTTTTTAATGTGTTTATGCCCCGGGAAAACCCCCCCGGTTTAAAATTTGAAAAATTCCTAGCCCCCTTTCCCGTGTAAGAAAGAAACTAAAAATTTTAAACCCGGGTTTCCCGGCCCCAAAAATACCCGGGGGGGGGTTTTTAAAATTGAAAATCTTCACCGAATGTTTCCCTTTATGGGGGGGAAAAAAGGGGTTTTTTAAAAGGGGGGGTTTTGGTAGTTTAGGCTGCAAAAAAACCTAGGGGGGGTGTTTTTGGGCGGACCCATCAACACGGGTTTTGGGGGGTTTTTTTAAAGTATCAGGGCCGTTTGGTGGGGTTGTCCGGCGAATGTGGGTTTTGCCTTTTGGTCCCCCCCCCGGGGCCCCCCCCCCCCAAAAAAAAAAGGCCCTTCTTCTACCCCCGGGACCCCTTTTTAGACCGGGGAGGCCCCCCGGGGAAACGGGCCCAAACTGGTGTGGAGGCGGTTCCCGGCATGGGGGTTCCCGGGGGGAAATTTAAAAAGCATTAGAAAGCGTCCTTTTCCCCGTTTTTTCCCCCTGCCCCGGGGCTTGGGGGACATTTAGAAGGATTGGGGAGTGGGCAAACCCGGGGTCTTTCTGAAATTCACCCCCAAAAAAAAACCCAAGGGGGGAAAAACGAGGGGGGGGCCCCTTTTTAACGAAGTTTGGAAAGGCCCCCCCGGTGGGGGGAAAAGGGTTTAAGGTTTTGGGGCCCTTTGGTATCCCGGGGTGAAAAAGGGCCGCCTCTAGCCCGAGGGGTCCCCCGGGAAATCCGAACCCGGGGGGAAAAGGGGGAAACCGGGGGGTCAGAAAGTTGGGTTTTTCCGTGTCTTTGCGGGGGAGCTGAGGTTTGAATTTTGGGGGTCGGGCCCCTGTTTTGGGGGGTAGGGGCCCCCCGCCGATCCCCCTTTTTCCCAAAAATCGGGCAGGTAGCGGACGGTTTTCCCCGGGGGGGGACGCCGCGCCTCGGGCCTTTTTTGGGGCTCGAGGTGGGGGGAGAGGGGTCTTTTTGTTCCCCCCAAAATTCCCGTCATCTCTTTTTCCCCAAACCCGTTCCGTTCGACCCCGGCCCCAAAATTTTTCTCATAACCCGTTCCACCCCTGGTCGTCTTCCCGGCCGGGGGGACGGGGGGGTTCCCTTCCCCCCCGGCCTTTTCCCCTTTCCTATCAGGGGGGCCCCCCGGGCGGTTTCGCTAATCCCTGAGGGGGTTGGGGGTGAGGGGCCCTTTTCTTTCCTTTTTTTTAGCGTTGGGGTTCCTTCAAAAAATTTTGCTTTAAAAAGGGTTTTATGGGAAATTTGGGGTAACCCTTATTTTTTCCCGAAATCGGGTTTTAACGCCCCGAAATTTTCCCATGAATTTTAATATTAAAAATGTTTTTTCAAAACTGGGGAAAATGCCCTTTTTCCCTTTTAATTAATTGGGAGTTTCTGCAGCAAAAATGGGGAAAACCCCTGATGGGGGTGGCCTTGGGTAAAGCGCCTGAAGATCACTGGAAAAGAGGTCAGAAAGGGAAGATGACTGCTGGAATGAGCTCCTTGAGTTTCAAAATAAAGGGATTTTTTTCCAGGGGCAACCCCCCGGTTGCCAAGGGTTGTTGGGGAAAACCCCCCCTCGGAGAATCTGGATGGGCCTAAAATTTGGGAAAACCAAAAATTGGAGAAATGGGCATGATCAACACAGAGAAGGTTAAAAAAGGGGAGCTTATACGTGGGATCCCAAAAAGAGGATCATGCTGAAGGATGCCAGGGTCCAGTACCTCTCCTTGGTCCTGCTTGAGACTATTGTGAAGAACTGCGAGAAGGCCTTCTCAGAAGTTGCGGCCGAGAGGGTTCTTGATGAGATGGTCAGGTTGATTGATGATCCTCAGACCGTGGTGAATAAAGGAACAAGTCCCTTATGCTGATTGAAGCATGGGGGGAGTCTGGTGATGAACTCCGCTATCTGCCTGTCTATGAGGAAACATACAAGGTTTGCAAACATAAGCCTTAATTCTGTTTACTGTTGCTTCAACCAAACCAACTGCACAACATGTGTTTGTTCCAGTTGACTCATACTACCATACTGCAATGGTTTTTTTCTCCTACTAGTTCATGCCAAAAGATAAAAGTACACTAATCTGTGTTGTTCCATGATGCAACTATAGGGAACAATCTGTTTTAGGAGCGACATGCTGAAGTAAGGCTGCTTAGTGCAATCACTGAGCTATTTATGTTTCACATAGTTTTATGCTTTTGTACTTAATAGTTTACTTACATTCTTCTGGTTATAGTTCTGTGCAACCTGTTGATTGTATTCCTTCTGTTTACTTACATTTTCTTGACTTAGCATATTTGCACTTAGCATTTCTGGATAGTAAAGCACAAGTGTGTTCGCGTGAGTTTGTGTGTGTGTGTGTGTTCCTGGCCGTTACCTTGCCGCAGTGCTATTTGCGTTGTCTCTCCAGCAAGTTCCAACACAACCAGCCGAGCTCACCAAGTACTTATAATGAATGCCTTAGGCAGCACTTGTATCATATTATCTCTTGTTGATATTATTTAGACACCCACATCAATGTCTAATTAATGTATTTGCACATTACTTCTGATTAATGGAAGTGCTTGTGATATCATATCTTATTGTAAAATATAATAGGTAGTGCTGCAGAAGATCAATATGATTTATCCTTGCACAGACTGTTTTTGTGCTTTAGTAACCAAGGTCCATAGTTACACTGTATAACATGGTCATTTCCATGTATAGAGTTTGAAATCAAGAGGAGTGCGGTTTCCTGGACGTGACAATGAGAGCTTGGCTCCCATATTTACTCCCCAAGATCTGTTGCTGAAGCTGATGTTGACGCAAGCTTGCCCCAGCAGGCTTTCGAAGATGTCCATGTTCATACATATACTGCTGAAGAAACAAAAGAAACATTTGATGTAGCTCGTAACAGCATAGAACTTCTTTCAACTGTTCTTTCGTCTTCCCCTGAACAGGATGCTTTGCAGGTACGTGTCCCAATTTCATTTAACTTTTGTCTTACTCTGTTTGTCAAGTTCTCAACCATCATGATGTGATTAGCTATTTTCACACAGGGTTTCCTTTAAGGATCTTTTGCAGTAAAAGATACTGCTTATTGTTAGTCATGTTGCTGATGAAACATACTTAGGGCAGGTGGATGTATTTTTCTTATCGTGCACATTTATGGTGATAAAGTGATAGCCTACTTCATTGATGTAGTGAAAACATTTTGATGTCCATGTTAATTGTTAACTTAATATAGTGCATGCTCTATACAGTTGTTTAGGAATCAGAATGATTGAAAGAGTACTCCATGTTTTGTTGTGCATAGTTAGCTAACTGCTTTCCCTGTCAACAATCACATCAACTGCATCCTGAAGTAGTATGGTTTTGCACTGTTCTTTAACATCCTTTATTAAAGCCAACTGTTTTCTTGCTAAATGAAAACTTTAATTCTATCTAAAGATTCTTGTTTGACTACTTTTGTTATCACCACAGGATGACTTGACAGCCACTCTTGTGCAACAATGCTACCAATCTCAGCACACTATTCAGATGATTATTGAGACCGTTGGAGACAACGAAGCTGTGCTCTTTGAGGCCTTGAGCGTGAACGATGAGATCCAGAAAGTGTTATCGAAGTACGAGGAGATGAAGCAGCCCAGGGCCTCGGAGCATGCAGAACAGAGACCAGTTGTCATACCGATTGCCACAGAACATGAAGATTTTGACTGCTGTTGGTAATGAAGACGCCCTTGTGAGAAAACCAGCTGCCGCGAGAGCAAGGTCAGGTGGAGATGATGATATCCTTGATGATCTCGACGAGATGATATTTGGCAAGAAGGGAGGTAGCAGCTCCTCCCAGGAAGGGCCGAAAAAGCCGGATCCGAAGAAGGATGACCTGATCAGCTTTTAAGTACCCTTTTCCGTAATTGCAGCCAGTGCTTGCTATTTTCTGGTGCTGTACCCACTTGGTAGATTGAAGATTCCTTAGGATTTGAATCGATTGTTTATTCGCGTACGATTCATACCTGCCCCTTTCGGTTTGTTCAGTTAAGTCGTGCACTTTCTCAATCTTGTCTCATGGATGAGTCCCATGGATGTATTGGATGGTGGATTATGCCTCGACGGGGGGTAAATGTCCAGTGTCTCTTAATCTTTGTTCTTCACTACAGTAACCATTTTTCAAGTCCATACTTATGCTTTGCTAATCGAGCAGGTATCTTATAATGCGCATATGGGTGGTCTAATAAGTATGCCAGCGCTGTGAACTGTGAGATATTATGAGGTCAAAATCAGCCAGTCGTGTTGAAATAAAATCATCATTACAGAAATAAATAGGTGGTCCTCAACCGAGGAAGCATTCGCATACAAAGCATATTGATACATCTTACAATCTCGGTACCTCATGTTTCATGGTCGAACACAGACACTGAATGACACTACCAAATGAATTGCACGTAGCAAAGGCAATGGGGTCTGAGTCTCAGGCTCCTCAAGCGGTCGAGGGAGCCGCGAGCTTGGCTCGCAGCTCTCTCCTCAGGATCTTCCCGGACGCCGACTTGGGGATGGAGGGGGTGAAGTACACCTTGTGTAGCCTCTTGTAGAACACCACCTGAAAAATCAACCCACGCGCGCACATAAACACTGTCAGGAAAAAGAAAAAAAAAGAGCCCGGCCTGCATTCAAAACCCATTAATTAGCAAGTCGGCGCGAGCGTGGCTGAGTGAGTAGAGTACCTGCTTGGAGATGAACTCCTTGATGGCATCCTCCGCGATGTCGGAGTCGGCGGCGCGGACCACGAAGGCGACAGGGACCTCGCCGGCGACGTCATCCTTTTGCCTGCCATGCGCACGCAAACATATACACACACTCAGAACGAGCAATTTGCTTGCGGTGTTTCGTGGTTCCGAATTGAAGCAGCTGATTGGTCTTACGGGACGACGGCTGCGTCGGCGATGGATGGGTGGGCGATGAGCAGAGCCTCGAGCTCGGCCGGCGGCACCTGCGCGGGTGTTCGTGACAGCTAAGGCGCTCAGAAAACTGGAGGCAAATTTTAAAGGCTGAAAGAGCTACCAACTGACTGATACAGTAGAGAGAGGGCTTTCTGAGGCCAGCGCGCGCGGTGTGTTGTGTTACCTGGAAGCCCTTGAACTTGATGAGCTCCTTGACGCGGTCGACGATGAAGACCTCGTCGTCGTCGTCGACGTAGCCGATGTCGCCGGTGTGGAGCCAGCCGGCAACGTCGATCGTCCTCGCCGTGGCCTCCGGGTCGTTCAGGTACCCTGCGCCACACCACACCACACAGACGCGAGCCCCGTCGTCCATCAGTCACTTGCATTGCGCACCGTTCGCGCGACGACGATGCACCGTCACGTACCTTTCATGATCTGCGGGCCCCGGATGCAGATCTCGCCGGGGAGGTTACGGCCGAGGGAGAGGCTCGTGTCGGGGTCCACCACCTTGAGCTCCGCGTTGCGCACCACCGTGCCGCACGACCCAGACTTGGCGGGCGTCGGCTCCTTGGCGAACGCCGGGCACATGGACAGCACCGGCCCGGCCTCCGTCATCCCGTACCCCTGCAGGCAGCAGCACCGGCACGCGATAAAACAATCAGTATCAGCATCGGGGTGACCGTGACGTGACGCGCGCGTCCGCCGGTTCGTCCGAAATCAACGAAACGGAGCGGTTTGGCGGGCGGCGTGCGGTTGTTCTGTTCACTTGGGATCGCGGCCTGGCGCCGCGTCGGGCCGAGTGGCCGCCCCAGCCCAGAGGCCGGAGACCGGAGGCCACCCGCCCGCCCGACGGCCCGAGCCTGGGTATGGGTAGTTTAGTGGTAGGTAGGTGGAACGAGAGGCTCAGGCGTGGTGACGTGCTGACGGTCTCCGGGGACCGAGGGTGGCCGGGCGACGCGTTGCGATCGGACACCATCCATTAGTCCATTGCCCACATGTTTTGGTTCCGCCGCGTCGTCGCCGCTCGCGTCCAGGCGTGAGCACCTTGCCGTTATACAGCTGACAGAAAAGCTACGTGTTCCTGGAAGGCGTGGGCGACTAGGCGTCACGTCAGCCATGTACGCATCGCGCGGGGTTTTAATCCTTGCCATGACTCCGATAGAAGTGAGCGATTTGTCACGGCCTGCACCGTTGCGCGTCTCTATCGACTATCGAGCGACACTCGTGTGGCACGCTGCATAGTACGTACGCACGGCACAGGGTGGGCAACACCTGTAAAGCAGACGCAGGTGCGATTCACGTCAAGCGGCTTGGCTTGAAGCGCTCTGGGTTGGTAGCTCACACAGTCGGAGTTGATGAATGGGGAACTTCGTCACGTGGTGATTGTACTTGTACCTACACCATCCGTTGCTTTTTAACCGCCGTTCCTCTCCGTTCTTTCCTCTTTTTTTTAAACCGTGGTTCTCAGTTTCAACAAGTCATTAGATAGATCGTTGATATATTTTTATAATAAACCCTTTTAATGTACAAATGTTGATAATATTTTTTTATATACCAAATTTAACTTAGGAAGTTTTGACTAGCATGGATAACATATATTACGCTTAAAGTTTAAAGGGGACAGAGGGAGCAGAGTATGTGTGGAAATATGTTAGTGTCTGCCTATACGCGGTATAAGTTATACCGTTAAAGACTGGATAATATATAGTATTGATTAAGTAATAACCACCCATAATCAAATATGTATGCGCTCACCTCATTTAGGCAAGCTGATTAGTTATCATCTCTAGGCCTAAATAGTGTTTGTTAAAGTAACTGTCAATATCACATTGAATGTCTGGTGGGCTAAGTACAATAATAAGTTTTTTAGACAAAATTTAAGTACCTAGGCGGCTAGGCCTAATTTAACATGTTTTTTGCTATCAGTGATAAGAGTTACTAGCATGCTAAAATTAGCGGGTCCAAATAATGCCTCAAACTTTTGTTTGTCTTTTCCAAACAATCTACTTGGCCGGCAAGGGAGCGGTGAAACAGGGAACGGGATAGTAGACAGTAGAGACTGACCTGTCCGAAGACGGCCTGTGGCACGCGGGCGCAGAGCGCGTCGACGAGCTCCTTGCCGAGCGGCGCGGCGCCGGAGAGCACGATCCGGATGGAGCTGAGGTCGTACTTCTCCAGCTCGGGGTTCTTGGCCAGCGCGAGCACGAGCGGCGGCACGACGGCGGCCATGGTCACGCGCCACCGCTGGATGCCCTCCAGCATCGCGCCCATCTCGAACTTGGGCATCAGCATGACCGCCGCGCCGGCGCGCAGCGCGCACAGCAGCACGGAGTTGAGCGAGAAGATGTGGAACAGCGGGAGCACGCAGAGCGCGACGTCGCCGTCCCGCAGGTACAGGTTCGGGTTAGCGCCGTCCACCTGTTGCGCCACGTTGGACACCTGGCCGCCGTGGGTGAGCACCACGCCCTTGGGCAGCCCCGTGGTGCCCGACGAGAAGGGCAGCGCCACGGGGTCGTCGGGGGAGATGGACACCTCCGGGAGCGCGGCGTCGTCGGCGGGCGTGACCAGCTCCCAGAACGCCAGGCAGCCTTCCGGGGTGCTGGCCGCGTCATCGATGGTGAGGACGGTGAGGACGGCATTGCCTTCGTCGCTCACCGGCGCGCCGATCCTCGGGAAGGCCTCGTGCCGGAGCTTGTCGACGTAGGCGGACTGGGTGACGACGAGCTTCGCGCCGGAGGCACTGAACTGCTTGTGGATCTCCAGCGGCGTGCAGAACGGGTTGGCGGCCGTGGTGACGGCGCCGAGGAACGACGCGCCGAGGAAAGTGAGCACGAACTCGACCGAGTTGTGGAGCAGGATCATGACGCGGTCCCCCTGCGCGACGCCCAGCCCGTGCAGCGACGCCGCGGCCTTGCGGCACAGCAGGCGCGTCTCGGCGTACGTGTAGGTCCTCCCCGTGGCCGCCGCGATGAGGCACGGCGCGTCCGCGACCTCCGCCTCCTCCACCGCCCTCGCGAAGCAGTACTCGTGGAGGGGCATGTGGCTGGGGATGTCGATGTCCGGCAGCTTCGACCGGAACACGGTCTCCTCCGGCGGAGCCGCGGCCTGCAGCTGCGGCTGCGCCTCCGGTGCTACCACCGTGATCATTTCCTTTTCCTCTGCCAAATTCGTCGTGCCAGCGCACGGGCTTAGCTACACTACACGGGCAGTGGTGCTGCTGAGATCGATCGAGAAGAGGAGGCGGAAATAAATACAGCAACAGGCAGCAGGGACCGGAGGTGGGCGGGGTAGCGCGCGCGCGCGAATGCGAACGCGATGGAGGAGGGGGTAGGTATGGTTAGAGGTGAGGGAGATGCATGTGGAAGCAGTGCGTACACGCCCGACAACAGCCACTCTGCAGCACATTTTCCAGCAAAAAATGTGGTGTTTTTTTTAATTCTTCATTCAAATTTTGTGCAATGCTTGGGCTCAACAACGTTACTCTTCTTTGTTCCGCAGGGTTCGGTGCCTGTGTGTCCACGTATGAGACTTGCCATCGTCTCGCCAGCGGGCAGCGCAGCGCCCAGAACGAGTGGAGTGCCCCATCTTGGCTGCGGTTCGCTCGTACCTAACCTAACCCTTGCATTCGATTTCCCAATGCCAATTTTGGCCGTAGCAAAAAAACTATCCTGTACAAGCTGAGCTCGTGCTATCTTGTTCTCGTAGTACTATCTCGTCATATACTGATACTAGGCACTGCATCAGCTACAGGCGGATCTCGTGCTCGATCTCTGAGACTGGGGTCAATCATGGACGAGTACTGGCAACAGGTGGCACTGCGTGCACACATGAGTGCAGTACTGTATATGACCAGCAAAGAGTCGAAAAGAGCATCCATCCCCTGCAGGCTGCAGCCAGGTGAATATGCCAGCCATGCCGCCATGCCGGTGCCCGGCCGTGCCCAAGTTGAGCAGCATAAGTATACCGTACGAACGTTCAAAAAAAAGAGAAAAAGATGAACGCCATACTACTGCAATGCGACTTGGGAATGGCGGGCGCAATGGCCGGGTAATCGACTCGTGGCGTCCGATCTAATGATATACTTACTTATAGAAAAAATATATACTTTAACATTAAATATGTATACTATAAAAATATAATTGAAAAAAAATCTAATAATACTTAATTATCATTATATTATATTATTATATAAATTTAGTTAAATTTGATATGTTTAGACTCTTCAAATTTTTTGAAATAACTTGTAATTTGGGATGGAGGGAGTAGTGTCGTCCCCTCTTATATAATGCAATGCAGCTATTTGAGGTGTTCTCTTGGCCAACAAAGACTCGAAAATGCTGGTCCTCAACAGCAGGTTTTTGTGGTTCCAGTTTTCCCCTTGAAAATTAGTTGGATCATCAGCAGAGAAAGTAGCTACATCCATTAGCATTTTATCTTCTGGCCTGACGTCATGGCGCTTCTAATTGCTACATGCATGGTCCATTATCATTTTACCTTTCGGGAGGGCGTCCCTCTGCACTGCTCCTATATTTCAAGTACCTGTTTTTTTTTAATTATTGTTTCGACAACATATAATTTGGTCATTGTTTGTCTATAGAATAAAAAATTAAATTGTATTTTTTGAGTTATCAATCTAGTTAGTTGTACTAGTTGGTTATCCAATTAAAATTGTCGTACTCCTAGCAACTTCTCTCTATTCTATTCTTAATTCTGTGCTCAGCCTTTGAAGTGAGAGCAAATGTTCAGACATTTTTGTCGAAGACGTGTATACCACGTATTCCATTCACATCAAAGGAATCATACATACACTGAATTGCAGGAACAAAGAAAGAAATCGCTGTTGCTATTTACACCGTCGATCACAGTTCAGACCAACTGACCAACGGAACCGTTACCAGTAGTCACTGCAAGTACAGGAGCCGCGCCTGAACCGGTGGAGCCTGTTCCGATCCCTGAAGACGATCTCCCGCCCGAAGATCTCCGAGATGAGCGCGCTGTACGCGTGGCATTCCTTGCTCATCCGGAGGTTGGTGACGACCCTCACCGGTGCCCCCTCCGGCGTGCTGAGCAGGCCGAACGCCATGGCCAGCTTCTGGCTGTGCGCGGCGACCACGCGCCGCTTCTCCTCTTTGCCCACGTCCAGCGCCACCTCCGACGTGTCAGACTTGTAGCCATCGAACCGCAGCTGCCACTCCATCTGGTGGAGCATCTCGTAGATGTCGTGCGTCCGCGGGTGCGACATGTCCTGCGACACGAACCGGTGCAGCTCGCCACGTACCTCCACGGCGCTGAACCCGGGGCACTGCGCGAGGCCCCAGTCCACCGCCTCTGTTCGGAGCGCGGCGGCAGCGGGCCAGTTCTTGGCCCTGGCGTGCATGTCCGCGACGATGGCGTAGTCACCAGCGTTGGCGGCGCCGAGGCGCCTCAGCTCCTCGAGGGCGCGCTCGGCGAGATCCAGGTCGCCGTGGATCCGGCACGCGTTCAGCAGGCTTCGCCAGGCCGTGTCCGTCGGCCCCGTAGGCATGCTTCCGATGAGCGCGCGCGCGTCGTCCAGCCTTCCGGCGCGGGCCATCAGGTCCACCATGCAGCCGTAGTGCTGCGCGTTGGGCGCCACCTTGTGCTCCAGCCGCATCCGGTCGAAGCACCGCAGCCCGTCGTCGAGCAGCCCGGCGCGGCTGCAGGCGTTCAGCACGCCGACGTACGCCGCCGCGTCGGGCGCGTGGCCCTCCCGGACCATCGCGTCGAACACCTGCAGCGCCTTCCGCCCGTCCCCGTGCAGCGCCAGGCCGGATAGCATGGCGCTGTACGTCCACGCGTTCTTGTCCTCCACCTCGTCGAACACCGCCGCGGCCTTCTCGATGCTGCCGCACTTGGCGTACATGTCCACCAGGGACGTCTCCATGATGGTGTTCAGCCTCGCGGTGTTCCTCAGCAGCGCGCAGTGGACGGTCCGCCCGACGTCGAAGGCACCCAGGTGCGCGCACGCCGAGAGCACGCTGACCATGGAGCTCTCGTCGGGCCTCCACCCGTCGAGCACCATGGCGCCGAACGACTCGAGGCATTCGCCCCACAGCCCGGCCTTGGTGTACGCCGCGAGAAGTGCGCTCCAGGAAGCCGTCGTCCGCTCCTCGGCATCCACCTGGTCAAACGCCAGACGAGCCATCGCCGGCTCGCCGCACTTGCCGTAGAAGCTGATCAGACTGTTCTGCACGTGCTCGTCGTGCTGGAACCCGAGCTTCACGATGTGCGCCTGCAACTGCCAATGGAAACAGAGAAATGTCAACGATTGCAGAGGAGCACACACACTGCTTGGTTGAGTGCGAGGCGAAGCTGTCACCTGCCTCCCTTGTTGCAAGGCCGCGAGCTGCGCGCACGCCTTGAGTACGAACGGGAACGTGTAGCTGTCAGGCCCGACGCCCGCCTCCAGCATGTCAACGTACAGGCGCAGCGCGACCGCCGGTTCACGGCCGCCACCGATGTGGCCGCGCATCAGGGTGTTGTAGTCGAAGGCCTCCGGCTCGACGAGCGACTCGAAGATGGACGCCGCGAGCTCCATGCCGCCCGGCCAGCCCGAGAGCGCGCACGCCGCGAGCAGCGGCCGCGCGTGCCGCGGGCAGTGGTCGAGGCCCAGCTTGATGTGCCCCGCGTGCGCCTTCCTGACCTCGTCCAAGCTCCGCATAGGGATGGCCGCCGTTGTGCCACATGGCTGCGCCTGGTCCCTCGGCCTCTTCTCAAACGCCTGCGCCGGCGCCGGTGCGGCGGTTCTTGGCGTGGCGATCTGGTGCGTCTGAGCCTGAGACAGAACTAGACCTCCCACCATGCTAGCACTAGCACCATCGGCGAGCGGTGGAGCAGAGGCAGTGTGAGTGTCACGAAACTACCATTGCTGAACTGTTGGCCGGTGGCCACATGGACCTCTTGTGTTCACAAGATTCGGTTACCGCGGCGAGTAAAAATCGCGTGCCTCTCTCGCCACCGTGGTCGCCCTGCTCGATCTCGAGCAGTTGCCGTCTTTGCAGATATGGCCACCGCGCTATTTGGGGCCCACGTGCAAGCGATTTGTGGCTGGGGAGCAGTGCTGGGATTTTCTTGAGCTGTTGATTGTCATCCAGGAGTTGGAGCGGGCAAATGGCAGCTGGGCGGAGGCGATGCCGTGACGAACGAATTATAGGCTCAGGATAAGGTCCAAGTCCAACGGGGCAGCCACCAAAGTGACCAAACAGTCCAATTCCAGACTGGATATTGACAACACAGGCCCACCTACCAGTCTCTAAACATGTTAAGAGTTGCGGCAATGTAAAAGCTTCTTGTTTGGTTTTTCGCTGCCTTTTGCCCAACTTCTAAGGTTTTTCCTGGATGATAGAATATCATACTGGTCATCTCAGATTTGAGACGGAGAAAGCAAGACAAAATCGTCAATCACTCAACTTTTAAGAAACACTGCAAATTATCAGTTGATCTTCAGGAATTAGGCCCCATTTAGAAGTATAGTCAAGTCCGTTTCTCTCTAGAAACATGAGAATCCCTACCAAGTGAAAACTGATTTTATGGAAAACATGAGAATCTCTAACAAAAACCTGTTCCTTAGGAGAACCAAAAACATCTGTATATTAAACGCCCAGGTGGCACAGAATTTTTACAAGAAAAAAAACATTATCATGATCATGAGAAAAGGCCCTAGGTAGTGAGGAGCTCATCGGCCTGTACAAATCTCCCCATCATCTGTGGTCCTATTTTTAAGGTGGAATTATATGAATTGGCTGACATCCTCAAATGCTTCCTCATCATCGTCACCAAGCATGGCTACCATTTTCAAGGCTAACTTCGGAGCCATCTCCCTCCTTTGGCAACCTGGCAACTGGCATCAGCAGGTTGGAACACATGTTGCCAGTCTCCGACATCAGCTTCGCCATGTCATCTAACCATAATGCTTGTCCTCAAAAAGGTGGTTAGCCTCTGGAAACGTCACTTTGATGATCCTCTGCGCTATATAAAATATGGTTGTATCCACATTACCACCTTCATCGGTTCTGTGGCTGAGTTACATTGTTTTCTTTACCAGTTTCCGTCGGTGTCACTCAGAAGAGGGTTGCAGGCTGGCCTTCACAACTTGATGTATGCGATCCTACATACCATCAGTCTCATCTGAACTTTCAAAGCTTCTGATCTACATGTCTCAATAATGAATCCCCCCCATGGCCATAAGACCCATGGGACAGGATCTGATACTAAAAACTCAGATTCCCATGGGACAGGATCTGAATAGGATTCATCATTTGTAGATTCTGTCAGAATGAAAATGAATAACAAGAGACAGATAATACATGATTTTAAATTGAATAATGTATAGTGGCATACTTATGCAGAGATTGCACAACATGTTTTCTCTAAAAGAGGGCCAACAAAAACATATAATAGCTGAAGTTACTTTGATAGGAACCTTAGCATGCTATGCTATAGTTCTTCAGTACCACAGAACAAGAAAGGTTATCAACACTCTAGTGCCAATTTAGTCCTTTATGACATTTAACCTACCATCCTATTCAACCAAGGATGGAGCAGAATTCTGCTTCCAGAATTCAAAATCATCCCAAGCCAACAGAAAGAGCACCAAAGAGCCACTCTATGTCTTGGCTATCACCATAAACAGATAGAAACATCCACGACTCCAATAAAATATAGGCCTTTTTCGTTGGAGTCCATAAACATATAAGATTTCATTGCTACAAATAATTAATCCCTACTTGATTTAGAGCTCATGATAATGGATTGATCACTGGAAACAAGAAATGCTTGGTGGCAAAGATGTAATAGAAATTTGAGGAAGAAAAAAATTAACATTTAAAGGTTTACCAACCAAGAGACAACTTACACTTTCAAAGTCAGCACTGGAAGCCCACGCCTCAATATGTTCTATGTTCTGCTCAATGCACCGCTGTGAGGTAGAGGTTCTGATCTCTATGCATAGCTTTTCCTCAGATAACAAGCCATGGCCCTCAGCCCCTCACTTTCATTACCCCGAAATCCAAATATTCAGGAATGGATCAGAATTTGTCTTCCAAGCCTTTTCATGTGCCTCCTATATTCTGCATTCGCACCATGGCCAGGTATAAAATCTGTTTTCTCTACGGACCAACATTGGCAGACTATCTCTGGAGAGTAAGCAAGGAGGATTCCTGCATAATTATTTGAATTATCCTGCTTTAGTATTGAGGATTTAAAATTTAGACCCAGAAGATTATGACGTTCAAAGTCTTTAAACTTAAACGGAAAATGCAATATAGATTGCATGAGAACACAGATTCAGTTTGAACGTCACTCTCTTATCGAAGACCATAATGAGGCCAGCCAGCCGGTCTAGATGAGAGAGGGAACCAACTAACCAAGAGAAAACTCTTCACCAAGATTTGTTTGAATTGTCCACCGGCATGGCAATCAGTAGCAAAATAAATTATATCAAGTATCAGAAGACTTGACCGAAAACCATGCTTTCTAGTTTTTTTTCAGTATTTGACATCACTCACAAACAAAAAAAAGGTAAGTTGACATGGTGCTATCATATAACCCTACAAAACACATAGGATGACAAGTCATGTGTGTAAGATATTTCTGATCCAAGCCAACCTGAAGTTCATGGTGAAAAAAAAATGAACAGGAAATAACAAGCAACGCCCAAGGAAACCATAAGTTACTAAGCTAATGATGAAACTAAGGGCGTACCCAGTGCCGTAGGCTCCCGCACTGCGGGGTCTGGGGAAGGGAAATAACCCGCAGCCTTTCCCGCACAAATGTGCAGAGGCTGGGGCTCGAACCCTGGACCTCTTGGTCACAGGCGGTAAAGCTCTACCGCTTGCACCAGGGCCGCCCTTCCTAATGATGAAACTAGAAGTGCTAATTTATCAGCTAGGGTACTTTTTTCTCTATCTACTACGAAATCAGCACCCTATTTATTTTGTCCTTTCAAAATACTGGTGGACCATGGGATCTTCTCCTCCTCCCTAACAACATGAAAACATCAGATTCAGGCCCTAAATACTTAAGCTACTATGTCCACTCAATGTTTCACATTCAAACAGGGAGATGGAAGTATAAAGGGGGATAGCGAGATCTCACGGAAGAGGATGTTTGCTTAGGGCACTGACAGGGAGGACACAGGCACCTCCAAGGATCACTCCATGGCCTCATGCCAAACCACTGTACCCTAACACCAGATCAGAAACTCTCCGGTTGTGTTTTCCCCAATGCCGAGTGGGAAGGCTGATGTGACAAAAGAGCAACAACAGAACCAGGTAACCCTGAAGAGTGAAGGCTTTGTACCGTCACACAATGAGCAGCAGACCTTATACACCTGAATAAGACATACCCCCTGCACTCAGCGCTACCACCAAAATCCAGATGCACACAGAAAACATTTTCCACCTTTTCTCTATCTGCTCAGGCCAATGGCACACTTGTCAACACAGCAACAGATGGCCGTGATAGCAGCAACATCCATGCCAACAGCACAAACCACATCCCTTGCTACAATATATTTTGCTGCCTCTGTAACAATACTTATCTTATTGCCTTGGTCCTAAATGTTAAATTGCTGTGGTTGGTAGACAGATCAAAGAATCTGGTGCATGTGGGAATCCTTTCTTCACTCATATAATCTAGTTAACAGTTAACAGATTCCATTCCCAGTGACAAGACAACAACACACATTGGTACCACTTTCAGTTGCAGATAAATTGTCAACCTTACTGCATCCACGAGACCACGAACACGGGCAAATGTTTTCATACATCACATAATGGCAAAATGCTCAAACCCCAATCAGCAGCTATGCACTGACAATGTTCACCTTCCTCTGAATATCAACATAGCAAAACTTAGGGGAATTACCGACTGCCATCACCGAACAACACCTTATAAAACCGCCTCCTCTCCTCCCTTTTCTCTGCACTATCCAAGCGTGCCGCTTCCTCATCCTCCACGTCTTTCTCTTTCTTTACCTCAACCTCCCCTCTCCTCTTTTTCACAAAATTCATCGCTTGTCGCCGTTGGTTATACTCATGCAGCCCCTCCTGCATGAGCTCCCCGAGCCGATCCTTGGCCAACACCACCGGATCGTTTTCCCTCAGCTCTGACCCCTCGTAGCCCTCACGGAGCACCACTGTATGTATCTTGTACCGATTCGACACATAGAAGAGGCAGGGGTGCCGGAGCAGCATCCTCACTGTGTCCTCCGGTAGCCCAAACTCCCTCCTAAAATGCTCCAGCTTCAAAATTGACATCTTTCTCCACATGGTAAGAGAGAGGAGCTCGTGCACCACGGCAACCGATCGCTTCTCGGCTTCGACTTCCGTGACCGGCAAGGCCCACTCCTCCGAGTAGGGCGAGATGTAAGGCGTTGAAGCGTTGAAATCCTCCATCTTGGCGTGCGACTTGACCCATGAGGCCGGTAGCGAGCAGGTGAACCGTGGGGACGAGTCACTCGCGGCCGCGGCGGCCTCGACGGCGGAGACGGCGAGCGAGGGCGCCCATCTGACGAGATCTAGCTCAGAGGCGTTGCGGCGGTGTGGGTAGGGGTTTGTGAGGCGGAAGAGGTCGGTGTTGGCGGGGAGGGTGCGGAGGAGGTAGTCGTCCGGGAGGCCGAGAGGGCCCCGCAGCGCCGCGAGTTTGGAAACCTGTAGGCGGCGGCCGCGGGCGAGCATGAGCACGCGCGCGAGGCGGTCCGCCATGACCGGCTCAGAGGCCGCGACGGCAGCCTCCTCCGCGTGGACGAGCGCCGCCATCCGCTTGGTGAAGCCGAAGTGGGGCTCCTGCTCACCACCACCACCGGCGTCGGCGGAGAAGACCTCGAAGCAGGAAGGGTACTTGCCGAGCCAGTTGGCGGCGCGGCCCATGAGATCGAGCGTCTTGAAGCGGGACTGGAGGAAGCGCACGGGCGCCGTGCGGGACGGGAAGCGGAGGAGGAGGCGCTTGATCTGGTTGTTGACGACCCAGCGGCGGTTGCGCCGGAGCGCCGCCTCCAGGGCAGGGTCCTTCGGGGACGACCACCGCGCCATGCTCGCCGACGCACGCACACCGGCGGACGCGGCCGGGATGGCGCGTCGAATCGCCGCCGAAAGGGTTAACGCGAGCGGGCTCGTGGGCTTCAGCAGTTGTCTACGAATGGGCTTGCTTTAACGTTTGGGTGACTATCTCTGGGTAATTATCTTAGTTGGGCTTCAGCGGGCTCGTGGGCTTCATCAGTCGCAGCGCGCGCTCTCTCTCTCCAACAAAAATAAAATAAAATAAAAATCAAAGAGCTCTTTCGTTTCCTCCTCCAAATCTTAAAAAATATAAAAATATATGTCACTAAAATAATTGATAATTTTATCTTATTTCCTTGCTACAAAATCCATTTCAAATTACAAGCATTTACTTTTATATATTACTTTTCTATATATCTAGACATAATGTATTTCAAAGTGTATAAAATTATATATTTAAAATAAACATTTTTTTATAATTTCGAATGGATAGTTTTTTATTCATTTATCGATGTTGAACTCGTTGAAACGTGGGAACCAAACTTGGTGCATTGTCCGGTTCTCTGACTCTCCACTATCTATAATATGGTTTTGTTCAACTGGTATTAAATTGATTCTCTTAAATTGTATGACTAAATTGTTGTGAGAGAAAAAACACTTCCATAGTTTCACGACTTATATGTACGGGTTAAGAGCATCTCCAACAACTCCTTAAAATTTACTTGTCAAATTCTATGGTTTAACAAGTTGCTAAAATATTTGACAAGTGAAAAAAAAATGTCTATCTCCAACAAGTTGATATTTTAACTTGGCAAGTGAAAACAATATACCAAGTACGGAGATTTACCTAGTCTAGGGAGTTGGTAAATATACCAAGTGGATTTAAGGAGTTGTTGGAAAGATGTTTTCGTGTTTTTTTTCAAAAAAATAAGAATACCAAGTGGATTTGAGGAGTTGTTGAAGATGCTCTAAAGCCAGCAGAATAACACAAACAAATAAAATCATAAGGGTCTTTCAGATACACATAGCTAGTTACTAGTTGAGACTAAAATGAACTAGTTGGCTAGCTAGTTGATTAACATCTAATTAAAGAATTATCTAAAAAAATAACCCACCTATTAATTTTTCTATTTAGATATACTTTTGAAACGAATTTAAGCTATTTTTTAGCTAGCTACTCCCTCTGTTCCAAATTATAAGACCTTTCAAAAATCTTAGAGAGTCAAAGCATCTCAAGTTTGACCAATAATTATAGAGAAAACTATCGAAATTTATGATATCAAATAGATATGCTATAAAAATATAATTGATAACGAATCTAACTATACTTAGTTGACATTATAAATTTTATTATATTGTCATATAAGTTTGGTCAAATTTAAGATAGTTTGACTTTTCAAGATTCTTGGGATGTCTTATAATTTGGAACGGAGGAAGTAAGTAACTAACCTTTGTATCAAACATGTCCTACCAAACAAAAGGGTTACTCTCATCCTCCCAGGAGGGTTATGTACTAGCAATTACTTTAGGTATTCAAACATAAACAATGTCTAGAAACCATGATAATTATTTGATTTTTTATGAATAAAATAAATAAATAATGCTGACTAGCTATAAATCGTCGTCGTAACGTAACGCAATAAGCCACTAACATTATCCCCACTGAAAAATATCAGAAAGCGAACTCTAGAGAGCCCCCTGCGTCTGTTTGTACCCCATGAAGCAAGAAGAACAAGAAAGAAGAGTTTAGCCGACCTTCTTGGCCGCAAGACGACCTGCGGAACCGCCTGCCCACGCACAAATACTCGCATCTCCTACCGCGGTTTTGATCGAGACGGACGGCCAACCAGCCAGCCTTAAACCCTACCCGCCCAAACCCACACGACTCACAACCATGGCCGCCGCCGCCGCCGCGAAGGCAGCGGTCGCGGCCGTCTCCGCGGGGGCCGCCTTCGCGCTCTCCTCCAAGCGAGCCCACGCCGACACTGGCGGCTCCACCTTCCGCTTCCCCGGCTTCTACTCCTCCGCCCCAGCCCAAGCCCCTGTCCCCGCCCCCGCCGCGCCGCCGCCCCAGCAGTCCACACCGCCGTCGGGCGGGCAGCGCGAGGAAGCCCCGGAGGAGGCGCCGAAGGTTTCGACTCAGCACCCTCGCACCAGTGCCGCGGGCTTCGACCCCGGGCCGCTGGAGGCTGCGGTGAAGGCGCTTGAAAAGCTCGAGCGGTCGCCGGACGCCAAAAAGGTGGGCATTTTTCGAGGGGCTTTCTCGTCGGTTCTTTTTCGTATTTTGTTCTACGGCAGATTTTGACTGGGGGCTGTTTTCACCCGTGGTTGTGCAGCTGTTCGAGCTTATGAAGAAGTGGGAGGAGACACGCCAGCAGGAAATAGCTGCGAAGATAGTCGAGCTGCAGAAGGCACTGGCCGAGATCGATCTTGTGAGACATCTCTCATCCCATCAATGTTGGCCTTTAATTTGTTGGTTATGATATGATATTTTCTACGAAGGAATTATCACTTACTCCAACCAACTTAATAGCTGCAAAGCCTTTTAGTCCCAAGCTCATCTCGTCTGGGGTAAGCAGTAAGAAGCTAGTTTGGAGAACCATTGCGCGAAAAAAAGTATAGTTTCGAGATTTAAGATTACATATGATGATTCTGTGCCCTCGTGGAAACTTCAAAATGAGCATCAGAAGTTCATAATTGCCATGGATATAGGACCTTCAGTCATGTGCTTCTATAGTGTTTGCATTCCTGTTGATGACTGGTTTTATTCTGTGGCTGCAGACTGCAGTTAACAAACTACATCACATAATTCTTTATTATTCTTGAAATCCTGAACTGTGCGGCAATATTGACGGACTAGATTTACTTATTCATTAGTGCTCCTATTTTTGCAGTATTTTACAAGTGTCAGAATGCTATTGATTAACTTGAACTGAGTTTATGTTTGTGTGTTGGTTCCATTAAATGCCACCTTATTTATTAATTGAATAGTGTGAATCTGTGATGAAGGGATTGATAAATTGATGTTTACTGTTGCATAATTTCTCCAGTCACAAGTGTCACTTTGCACACTGGTAGTCTCTGCAATATAGTTTTTTCAAGACAAATCTCTTTCTTTTATTATTTTCATATGACCGACCTATGTATTTGTAAAGTTATTTGGTGACAATGAAATAGTTTTGCAGCAAGCATGGAAGATACTTGTTTTTTATTGGAGGGATTTTATACTTTTATTACATTTGTATAGATTGTATCATTCTTATAATAAATGGTGTGATATTAAGTATTCCCTCCATTTTAAATTGTAAGTTGTTCTGGCTTTTCTAGGTGAATAGCTTTTTCTACGCATCTAGACATGTGTTAATACATAATAAAAGCTATGTATCTCAAAAAGCTAGAACGACTTAAAATTTGGAATGTAGAGAGTGTACTTTTACTTTGTTAAGTCATGACTTATATTGTGCTCAAATTAATTTTCTAACATGAGACATTTTGTAGGATCAAAAACGGGTGGATTTTGAAGAAAGGAAAAAACTTGATCAACAACGAGCTAAATTGAAGTCGCAGATGGCTCAGTACGAGGATGAGCTAAAAAGGAAACTACTGCATGCTGACCATGAGGCGCAGAGGTTAAGGAACCAGGAGCTTGTGAAGATGCAAGAGGAATCTGGGATTAGGCTAGAGCAGATCAGGCGGGCCACTGAGGAGAAAATCCAGGAACAACGGAGACAGACAGAGAGGCATAGGGCCGATCTAGAGCAGGCGACCCTTTCAAAGAAAGCCATGGCAGAGGCGGAGGGGAGAATACTAGTAACGAAGCAAACTGAAGATGTGAAGAGGCGATTGCTTTTGGAGGAGATAAATGCTGACAGGGAGAAGTGGATCCAAGTGATAAATACAACCTTTGAGCATATAGGAGGTATGCCTTACTAAGTGAATAGTATTGGGGACCTTTTTCTGCAGTTCTCTTAAGCTATTTCTAATGGTTTGTGTCAAATAACTTGGGTGATTTGATAAAACTTCCAAAGTTATTACTTGCAATTAAAACTGGTATTTGCATACTATATGGGTACCAGCATAATGTTACTGTACTAAAACTATTTACTCCTATGTTGTATACTTGTATCCAACCTAGGGATGTTAGGTGTCTTTACATGATTATTATATTATGAAACATCAGTGGTGAGATATTAAAGTTTGTGACATCTTTGTTGTGTGAGATATTTTCTTTCCCTTCCCCCCAGGTGGTTTGCGAACGATCTTAACTGATCAAAATAAGCTAGTAGTAGCAGTGGGAGGCATAACAGCACTTGCTGCAGGGATATACACAACAAGGTAAAGTTCATGGTGGTCTATTTCTTCTGGTTTGGATTCTAGTAGTCACAGTATGATTAGTTGCTCTATTTCTTCTAAATCTGTCCCTTTGTTTGCTTTGGATGATTCCTGTATCTATCACATTTTGTTTCAAGATCAATGCATATATTTCAAATGATTCAAGAGAAATCTGCACAAATGAACATAACCTTTGTGTTGATTTTTTTGTAGTTTTTTTTTTCACTCTTCATTCATGCACTAAATGCTCACCTTTTGCGGACTTTGTTTTCTGCTTGATGCCCTTACATAGATTCACATATTTTTCCCCAGGGAGGGTGCAAGAGTAGTCTGGGGCTATGTTGATCGTATTCTAGGTCAGCCATCACTGATAAGGGAGTCATCGCGAGGGAAATATCCCTGGTCTGGTTCCCTCTCACGTGCTACAAGTACCCTGACTAGCAAACTGAAGAATGGAAGCAACCTAGGGAAGGACGGAAATGGGTTTGGTGATGTTATTCTAAATCCTTCCCTCCAGAAGAGAGTGAAGCAGCTTGCTAATGCCACGGCCAATACGAAACTTCATCAAGCTCCTTTCAGGAACATGCTTTTCTATGGGCCTCCTGGCACAGGGAAAACCATGGCAGCACGAGAACTAGCTCGCAATTCTGTATGTTTCATTGACCATACCTATGTCAGCATTAAGAAAATGTTTGAAATGCTACTGTCCCATTAATGTTGTCGCTACTTACAGGGATTAGATTATGCACTAATGACTGGTGGAGATGTTGCACCATTGGGATCACAAGCAGTCACCAAGATTCATCAGTTATTTGACTGGGGGAAGAAATCTAATAGGGGTTTGCTTCTCTTCATAGATGAAGCAGATGCTTTCTTGTGCGAGTAAGTGAAAACAAAATCTTCAGATAATTTTCTTGTTTGAACCTCTATAGCACCATTTGAATTTTCAGCATCATAACATGCACTCCAGAAATTCTCTTCTGTTTCTATTATATAGCGATATTTTCGTGATTATCAAGAGAGTTCAAATCTATCATTGTTGACTGTTATTAGTCATTCATCTATCACAAATGATTTTGCAATAGAAATGCGTGGCTCTACAACTAATCACCAACTGTTTGGTGACTTGAAATGAATAGAGAGGGCACAGTTAAGCAGTGAAATTAAGTACATTGTTAAGAACTTCTCTTTTGTGTGTGTGTGGGGGGGGGGGGGGGGGGATTTCCACGCTGCCCAATATTCTGTAGAAGTGTATTGCACCGATGATTTTCTGTCATTGTTCTACTTGCATGTAAGATCCAATTATATTTCGGGCATGTTTTCTTGCCCTTAACTTTCAAATAGTAGTGTTCTCGCCCTTAACTTGCCAACTGTACAGTGTTGGCATCTCAAACTGATTTTTTGTATCCTGCAGACGGAACAAAACTTACATGAGTGAAGCTCAAAGGAGTGCCCTGAATGCTCTCCTCTTCCGCACAGGTGACCAATCCAAGGACATTGTCCTTGCACTTGCCACCAACAGGCCCGGTGATCTTGACTCTGCCGTCGCTGACCGTATTGATGAGGTCCTGGAATTTCCCCTGCCTGGGGAAGATGAGCGATTCAAGCTCCTGAAGCTATACCTGGACAAGTACATCATCAGAGCCGGTGACAAACACGAGAAGAGCTGGCTCCATTTCTTCCGCCGTCAGCCCCAGAAGATCGAGGTGAAAGGCATCACTGATGACCTGATCCGGGAGGCGGCGGCTAAGACCCAGGGCTTCTCTGGAAGAGAGATAGCGAAGATGATGGCAAGCGTCCAGGCCGCTGTCTACGGGAGCAAGGACTGTGAGCTCACCCCAGGCCTGTTCCGCGAGGTCGTGGACTACAAGGTCGCTGAGCACCAGCAGCGGAGAAGATTAGCCGGTGAGGAGCCAAAGCAGAATGCCTAGGTTGACCATTTTTTTATTCATTCACCGCCGTTTTGCCGTGGCATGTACCGTGTTCTTTTTCCCGGGATTAGATTGCTTCATCGGGGCAGGCGTTTTCCATGCCTCGTGTTATTCTTTTGCTCCATTCACCCTTCTAGAGGGTCTTCGGCGGTAGGAGATGGTAACTGATAAGAGATGAGGATTACATGTGGCTTGTGATGGAAACTTTGGCGATAGGTCACAACCCAAAAAGCTGGCCGTTTTGATGCATGGTATTTTTTTGGTCAGTCTTCTACCTTCTTACTAATGCTTGTAATAAAATGGTCTGATTTACTGAAAAATAATCGGCAGTAGCTGTAATGGTTTCGGCATTGTTTTGCACTTTTGTATCTGTATCGTACGGATCTGGCCGTGGATGAATTGAGCAGTTTCGTGTACCCATGTACAGTGAGGGCCTGACGAGTTTCTGTGCCGAAACAGACGCCAAGCTGCCATCATATCTACGGGCAAGCGAATTGGGATTTGAAAATTGTTTGAAAATTGCAAACACTGCTTACCCGTAACAAAATTTCCAGAACAGCCTGCCCTTGACAACTGGGCGTCACATTGAGCTGCATGCTCGCACCCAACAGTGCAAAGCTACAACACAAACCCAAACGTTTCAGTAACCATTACTGCCTTCGACAAGCGCAAGACGGCAAGACATCTTCCCCAAAATGCATTCACTCGTATTTATAGATACAATCCAGACAAAAGATCTGTTGTGTAGTTCCAATTCTTTTCAGACATAAGGTTGCTGTATGTATTCTCTATTCAGATCACCTCGTGGCGCTTGAATTTTGACAAGTGGAAGAGATACATGCAGAGGCAAATGCCAAATCACAGTTTAGCTACAATGTGCTGGCGACGCCCCCAACTCAAGCTCATTCAGCAGAGCCACGGCTCCCAGAGACATCGTACTCCTCAAGCAGCGCTAGGATGTTGTGCTCAGGCGCACTCACGGAGGGCAATATGGCACGCCTTGGAACTGCAGATCGTGACCTAGCACTGCTACTGTCAGGCTCGAGCTGCGACCCTTCCTTCACGACCAGCAAGTCTGTTCTCACCCTCGTGCCGACTGAAGACATTTTCTCCTTCCATATCCTCCCATCCTAGCATCCATCAGACCATCAGCCAATAAAACCAATAAGTGAACAAGTAAAGTCTGAAACTCAAGACGGATTGTTGATCAGAAAGGCAGCAGTTTGTTGTTCGCACAACACTAGATTCTGCAACTCAAGGCAGATTGCTAATATGATTAACATGTAAAGTCTGCAACACAAGAAAGACTGCAGCAACTCCAACGGTTTTGTTTTTTTTTTTTTGGCAAAATTAGGAATTTGCCAAGTCCCAAAGGAATATGACAAAGGTTAAAAAGAGTCAATCTCCAACGGTTTCCCATTATTCACTTGACAAAACTAAAAATTGTATGCGCGAGGGGGAAATATCCCGCAGGGGTAGCGCGGCGGGCGATTGTCAAGTGAACCGCAGTTTGACATATATGCCAAATATGAAATATCACCCGATGTTTGCCAAGTTAACAAAAATGTCAAGACCATTTGCCAAACCGTTGGATAGGGGATTTTTAGACTTTTTTGCAAAAACAAGAATGCCAAGGCCATTTGCAAACCGTTGGAGATGCGCTAATATGGTCTGCATTTGATAACGAAAACACCCTGTCCTTCATATCCACATATCCTAGCATCCATCGATCAATTAAGACCAATTAGGCAACAATAAGTTTGCAAGCATCGAGTAACTAATTCTTTAACAAGAAAGATTCCTAAAATGGTTTAACATTACATTCCGCGACACAAGAAAGTTTCCTAATAACGTTCATCGCTGAATGCTGCGAAACAAGAAACTTACTTGCCTTATCAATAACATGATTTCCTAGTCATTTTTCAATAAGCACTGAGAGGATGGCTTACATGCAGTATAGATGGCTCAGGAAGTGGGCATTTTACTGGCTCGTCAAGATTGAGAGGTTCCACAGGGTGCTCCACCGGCTTGAACTCAACGCCAACCTCAATACCGTGAGGGCTCTCTGCAGGAACAGCTGCTGGATCAGATTCTCCTGTACTCGTGTTGGGGGCCAACGTCTCAACAACCTCCTGCAAGATGTAAGAAGAATTCCCATAAATTAGGCGACAGTTGATCACAGTAAGGTCCAATTGCACAGATTCACTAAGGTTACTTCTGATGTTTGGCTTTAGCCAATCAATAATTCCACCTGACTACATAGTAGTAGTAAAATTTCTCATGAACAGATTTATAGCCAGAACAAAAGCACTCAACTTTCCCCAATTTTCGAGCCACAAGTCCATTCAAATTCAATGGAATTCCAGAAAAATAAAGACAACGTAAATTCTAACAAAAACGGCAAGCTAAAACAATCCCGATCAAAGAATCGGAAGAGGACTAAAAAGGTGAGCTACCGAGTCCCGGAGACAGCAGAATCCACCCATGAACAAATAGGGGGTCAAATGAAACCAGCCCAAATCTGACCCTTGCACGGCTTCAAGAAGCTATGCTAACCTACTGTTGACCTGGTATGGTTATAAACAAGCAGATCCCTTCTTGGAGTTGGGGAAGTAAACTACAGCAGAAACGACATGGAAGTACAAAGTGGGGCATGATAGGGAAAGGAGAAAGAGGGCGAAGAGAGAACTCACGGCCACGCTCTTGGAGCGGCGGTGGGCGCCGGCGGAGAACCTGGAGAAGATCCCGACCATCGTCTCCTCGGCTCAAGCTTTCTCGAAGTTGAACCTTGCACGAAGCAGTCCGCTTTTCTTGCCCGCAGGGAGCACTGATGGATGCGCTAGCAGTGATTGACCTGTCCGAGTGGTTTTATTAATCGATCTCTCTTTTTTCTGCTTTTTTAGTAAGCTTATTATTAATTAGTACTACTAACTAACATTAGAATAAAGTGGGTGACACATAAAATGGGCATCTTTTAAAAGGATGTTACTTTTCGAGATGTTCATATACCATATAATGAAAAAAAAACAGCAGTTTCAATGCTTGAAACTCTATTTTGTGCACACTGGTTATAGTGTTCGGACTATGAAGGTGTTCGGTATACAGCCACACCACACCAACAAGCCACACCAACAAGCTGTGGCGTGGCCACGAAAGCCGTGGCAAGTGTGGCATAAAGTCTGGTCGGCACATGCCACAAGAATAGTGTGGCAACCTCAACTTACATAGAAACCAAACATGAGCCAAAGTGCGTAAAGTCCTAGATGACTAGAGGGGGGGTGAATAACCTAATAAAATTTCTACAAAACACTAGAGCAAAAGGTTAGATAACATTTAAGCGAAACTTTTTGCTCTAGCTCTACTTGAGGTGCAAAACCACGTATCCAATGTAATTCTAGTTAGCTAAGTGCCTAACAAGCAATAGCAAGAACCTAAGACAATTAACTTAAGCTAGCAAGAACAACTAACAAGCTAACTAAGCAAGATATAAACAAGGTAAATACAAGAGAGCAGGTGATTGTTATACCGATGCCTTGTGATATATGGATGTCAATGTAGAGAATCAATCACAATGAACACCAAAGAGTAGCCGGGAGACAAGATAAAAATCGATTTTTCTTCCGAAGTTCACTTGGTTGCCACCAAGCTAGTCCCCGTTGTGTCGACTACTCAAGTGGTGATTCGGTGGCTAATAAGCAATGACAAGCCTAGCCCACTAACTCGGGCGCCACAAGAATCCATCCAAATGAGAGTAACTCAATGACACGAGCAATCCACTAGAGTTACCCTTTGGCGCTCCGCCGAAGTGGGTACAAGCCCTCTCACAAGTCGATGAAGCCAGCCACGAACAATCACCAACACGTGCCGAAACTTCTCCACAATCGCCAAGCCGTCTAGGTGTTGGCAAACACTAAGAATAACAAGAAATCTCGCGGCGATGACGATGACCAAGTGCCACTAAGATGCAATGCAATGATCAAAGCACTTGGGTCACTCAAACTCTCATGAATTAGCAAGCAAAGCAAAGAGAGATGAGTTGTGGGCTATCTCAAACAAGCACAATGAGTGAGAATGAATGAGAGGTGCAAGAGTTATTGCTTGAACCGGCCAAAAACACTTATATAGCCCTCCAAACTGAGCTAGCCGTTTTCTCCTCTTTCCACTGAAAACTGCGTGACTCCGGACGCACTTTTACCTGGGGTCCGGACCATTGATAGCGTCCGGACCCTCCATCAGCCGAGCGATTTAGCCACTGTCTTCAAGTCCGGACGCTGCCTCCGGATGCGCACAGAGCGCCGTCCGGACCATTGCGCTTGCGTCCGATCTGCCTGCCGTTGGCGCCTTCATCTGCTGCTGACGCGTCACCTCCTGACGCAGACAATAGTAGCGTCCGGACTTCGTGTTTCCTGCGTCCGGACCTCACCAGAGAGGTTTCAGAGAGCTCCAAAAGCCTGGACGCACGTTCGGAGTCCATGGTCCGGACTATGCTCAGCGTTCGGATAAATCCACTAAAGGGGGAACAGAGAGCTCCATGGCTCCGGACTCATGACCGGAGTCCTGTGTCCGGACGCACAACATCGTCCGGAGGTCCTGTGCGCCGTTAGCCGAGGCTAGGGTATGCCACCGGACGTATCTGCGTTAGTCCGGACCGAGCATCCCTAGCATCCGGACCCTGCGTCCGGACCACTGTCTCGTGTCCAAATGAGTTGCTTCTTCTTCTCTAAGTTTCCATATGCCAACATGATATGATCCAGACCTTGTGCTCACATGTTAGCCTTCACATAATATTTTTTTGGATTTGTTTCACATTTTATGTCACGTAGGTTCATTTTATATGAATGCAATGCAAACCTAGTGCACATGATAACCGCAATTGAAACGAGTTTTCCCTTCTTGATAGTACGACTATCTATCCTAAAGGTGATCACACTCTCTATAGTGTCTTGATCACTAAACCAAAAATGACCCTATGATATACCTTTGCCTTGAGACCATTTTTATTTTTCTCTTTCTTCTTTTCCTTAGTCCATGAAGCACTTGTTCAATGCACCATTGTTATCCTTTAGCTTCATGTATCAAGATGGATCACCCTAGCTAGATCATGCACTTAGCACTAGGGTTAGTCCATAGGTGTCATCAATTAACCAAAACCAAACTTAGGCTTTCAAAGTGGTGTGGCAGGACGGAGCATGGCCTGACGGGGTGTGGCCGGTAACCAAACACCCTAGTGAGTAGATCCTTTCCTCAAGCAAGCCTGTAAAAGAATATTTTATCTTCCTTTCTAAACTTTATAGCTCTAAACTTTAGAGTTAAATTTTCAAATAAATGGTCTAAAGTTAGCTCTAAATTTTAACTTCATTTATATTAAAGCTTTAGACATCAATTATGAACTAAAGTGTTATAAGTTTAGAGACTTAGATGTAGAGATCCAAACAGGTACTCATTCGTCTCCGCAATTTTGAGGAAAGAAAACATGCATCTTGGGTTAAAGTTTTTTTTTCCCTTCCAGTGATTATTAGACATAAGCATTGTGTTTCTATGTTTAATCAATACTCCCTGCATTAAAAAGTCAAAACATCTCAAATTTGACCAAACTTATATGATAATATAATAACATTTATAATGTTAATTAATTATCATTAGATTCTTCATTAATGAATAATTATATTTTCATAGTATATATATTTAATATCATAAATCTTATAATTTTCTCAATAATTTTTTATCAAACTTGAGATATTTTGACTCTCCAGTATTCTTATAATTTCTTATAATTTGAGAAGTAGAGAGTAGTTATTAGAATTCGGTAGCTATAATTTTATTTTGTCAAACTTAAGATGTTTTGACTAGAATTCGGTACTAGGGCACTGCACGAGCTCTTTTTTTTTTTTTTGAAACGCACGAGCTCCTTTCTGAGTAAAAGCACACTTGCGTAGCTGAGGCAGAGAAAACCAACAATTGGACTGGACTCACCATTGTGTACTTGTCCAGATCAAGGAAACTCATGAATCTGCAACTTCTTCAAATTACTCATTTACTCTCTTCCGTTCCAAAAAAAAACATATCACGGGGAATCAATCGAATAATATAAAATCTGACGAAACATTTTAAAGTTATAATATTTATGTTATGTAACAAGTATCACTAATTTAATTATAAATATTTTTTATCATAAATCTGCTCTGAAGAGCGGTGTGGACCTAACCCAGTTTTGTGGGTTAGGTTGAACTCATCTTTTATTTGGTTTTGAGGATGGGTTAGCTCCAGTTCAGCGTTTGGTTAGAAGGATTGTAAGAAGTGGGTTGGATCATTGACATATGGGCCTCGTTTGTCAGTGGCTTCTTCTTCTTCCCCAATTCTCCCACCGAGCGCGTACGAAGGCCGCGGCCTCGCCCCGACGGCCTCGCCTGCCCCGGCGGGCGCGCCCCACCCCGCCCTGTCGAGCGCCTCCGCCCCCGGCCCGACGGCCTCGCCCTGCCTCGCGGCGGCGGACTCGCCTAGTCCCGGCGAGCAGGCCCCACCCCTCCCTGGTGAGCGAGCTCGCCCTGCCTCAACGACCTCCTCCGCATGGGCTGCCATGGCCGGTCCACGCCAGTTTCACCCAATCCACAAACCAAACAACATGTTATCCGGGTCCGACCTGGGATATCCCACTCCAACCCTCAATCCAAACATACCCTAAACATCAAGGAAGAAATTAAGAAATTGACGGTGAGGTGTCATGTCCGGTTCCCGGGGCCTCCCCGTCTGCCAGCGCGAACAAACGGAACAAAAAAAAAAAGATGAGAGCAACTTGAACTTGAACTGGAAGCGACTTGGGTAGTCGGTCAGTCCACCCCACCACGCCCGACACGCCCACTCCTCCCACCACCTCTTCCCTCTCCACGCGCCAACGACCACAGCCCACCGAGCACCGATCAAGGTAGACGTAGACCTGTTCGGTGCTCCGCCAGAGGCCGAGGCCGAGCTGTCCACGGCAGCGAGCATGCACCACGATCCCAACCCCTTCGATGACGGCGCCGACGAGAACCCCTTCTCGGTAACCCCTGACCGCCCTCTTCTCTTCTCTACTCTGCTCTGTCTCCTCCTCCAGCCAACCAACCAACCAACACACACGCATTCTGCGTGGATTTGGCTCGGGGGTCCCGGCAGATCTCGAGTGAGAGAGATCTTGCTTGGCTCCGGGGGCGTTAGGTTTCTGGAGCGTGCTAATGAGATGCTGATTTGTTGCTGTGCAGAATGGAGGCGGAGGAGCGCGTGGCGGAGGCGTCAAGTCACAGTACGGGTTCCGGCCAGCGGAGCCCGCGGGGTTCCGCGGCGGCAGGGGTGATGCGACCGTCGACATCCCCCTTGACACCATGAACGTAAGCGGCGGCTCCTCCTTCCCATTACTACCTTGTTGCTTGCTTAGTGATCGAGCGACCGACGGAGCGTGCGTGGTAATGTGGCTCCGTTTTTTTTTTTTGGATGAAGAATTCGAATGGCAAGGCGAAGGAGCTGTCTCAGTGGGAGTCAGATCTCAGGAGGCGGGAGTCGGTATGCGTGCTTTGCTTTGCTGTTCCCCTTGGATTCTCGCTATTAATTAATTCATGTGGATGTTGACTGAATATTCTATTTCTTTGGTGGAATATTTGGGGGTCAAGGATATCAGGAGGAGAGAGGAAGCTCTCAAGAGCGGTATGCATGCTTCCGCATTCTATGCAAATTGAACTTATGTAAATGGTTTGTCTTTTATGTTATCATGGAACAATGGATATGGAGTCTTGTATTATTGTATCCTGATGTTGTAGCTGGGGTGCCCATGGAGGACAAGAACTGGCCGCCTTTCTTCCCAATCATCCACCATGATATTGCCAATGAGATACCAGCAAACGCTCAGAAGTTGCAGTATCTTGCGTTCGCGAGCTGGCTTGGTATACATGCATTCCTGAATAGTTGGATTTCTATGTTTAGTGTTTTCAGGAGTTTGCATTGTTGTACAGTTGTACTTACCATCTCACAGAGGATGTTTGTTTATTGCAATGATGTACAGGTATTGTGCTTTGTCTCTTTTGGAATTTTATTGCTGTCATAGTTTGTTGGATCAGAGGGGGAGGTGAGCTCACCATTTCAATGTAGCTAGTCTGTACCCTTCATATCTTTGTTTCTCCTTGCACCTCCGCATTTACTACTCTGATTGTACTTGACCTGTAGTTTAAGTACAGGCAAGTGCACATTTTTATTGCACTGTTATGAATTTAGCTCATCAGACCTCTAAATCTTGAATATTTTTATGCTTGCAGATTCCAAACTATTTTTCCTGGCTACCATCTATGGTATGCTTGGCATCCCTTTGTCCTACTTGATGTGGTATAGACCTCTATACCGGGCAATGAGGTATATGGCTATCACTTGATGCTTCATGCCATAAATACTGATTAATACACAATAGTTCATAATGCTAGCTTTATGTATTTCATTTCCTCTCAGCTGAGCATGCATAACATTTTAGTTAGGTGAGAGAACATTATTGATATTCTGATCCAACTGAAGTCAAGTTGGATATATGTTTTGCCAGGTGTATTTAGCTTTAATTGACTTGATAGACCTTTGGTTTATGTTCTCTGGCACTACCAGCAGTTTTGTACTAATTCTCTGCCAACTTGTTTAACAGAACTGACAGTGCTTTCAGCTTTGGATGGTTTTTCCTTTGTTACCTGGTAATTTCTAGATGAAGATATGACTTCCACATTCTTGACATTGAAATGCTATTTATGCTATAAACCTGGTTTATTTACTGTGTATCTTTGGTTTTGCACAGCTCCACATTGCTTTTTGCATATTTGCTGCCATTGCTCCTCCAGTTGTATTCCGTGGAAAATCGTTGACGTAAGCTTCCTTACAGATTGCATTGCTCCTCCATTCCCTGTATATAATCACCACAGTATTTGTGTATGCTCACTCTTACATAATACCAATTAGCAACGCCTAGACAGCTGTGCTTTAAGTTTCGAGCTTCATTTCGCTCTACTCTGAGGCCCTATTTGGTACAGCTTATGATTTTACAGAATCGGCTTTTTGGATTGTTTTTTTTTTTGTCAAATGCAATTTCATCTTATTCAGTTCATTCTTGGTTTCTGTTTATTGATAAGCTGCTACAAATCCTACCACTTGGCATAGCTTCTGCTTAGTCTGTGAAAAAGCTGAGGGATAAGCTGTCCCAACTGCCAAACAGGGCGATATCTATTATCTGCAGAATCTTTATTTACCTTTCTTAATGCTTACTATTCAGATGGATTATCTGTCTCTGTACTTATGCGAGATTCATAAGGTTTTTGGTTTGTCTATCTTGCTCTAAGAGAAATATACTTTGTTTGTCATCAGGGGTATACTGGCTGCAATTGACACCTTTTCTGATCATGCAATAGTCGGGGTGAGTACATCTAGAGACGTTTCTTTAATCCTTTTTCACTTCGTAGCTATAAAAACGAGCAACTGTACTTGTGTTCTTCAAGGAGCTTTATGCTCTTAGTCTGCAAAGGATTTTCATTACAGTTTTAGAAGGTAAAAAGTGCAAGAATCTGACATGTAAATCATTCTTCCCCTTCAGATCTTTTACTTTGTTGGATTTGCCTTGTTTTGCTTGGAGACACTTGTGAGCATATGGGTTCTCCAGGTATGTAGCCTATCCATTGTTCATGTTTGCCATTTTATAATATCCTTTCCCTCCTAGCATTTTCCTTTTATTTCCGAATTTTCATGGTATTAGGAAAATCCTTTATGTTATATATTGGTGCCTTTTGCACATGGGGTACATGGGTATATTCACTGGTGACCATTTACAGTGATTTGTATGTGTTCTGTTTCTTGTTATGCCCATTTGGGATTAATATAGTTCTGCATGGAACAACTGGAATTGTTTGAATTTTAAACACTTAGTACCTTTCAAATATCTGCTGTTACCTGATAGACTTCTATAGAATATATATGCTGTTTATTATCTGTGACTACATTTTTCTCCAGGCTTCTAGCTATCCAAATCTATGCATAGTTCTCAACAAAAAAGGGAGTTCTCTTAAAATTACAAAATTAGGGTCCCAATACAGTTAAAATTTCTACATCTATGATTTTTTGAGTTTTTTTTATTTTGCATTTGCAATGTTTGGAAGGTTCATAAGTTCCAATAGTGGTTTTGTGTTTCCGTGTCACCATGTCTATTTCTAGTCCTTGTCTTTGCAGTTTCTTTGTTAATTTGTCTTCATAGTATTTGTTTTAATAAGGGTCTGTACAAGTGTACATAATTGAACATACACATGTCGAAAAAAAATAATGGTAGGTTGGGCAAGGATGTCACATCAACGATGTTGCCTTTTTGTTAAATGGTCAACATGTTTTCAATAACTTGGTTTGTCTGACACCAACACTGGTTTGATCTTATTTCATTTGGTGCATGCAGAAAGTATACTTGTACTTCAGAGGGCACAAGTAGGCTATGGAAGCACTTGCAATAGTCAACCAAGTACCATCTGGTTGCTCTGTGGTTTTGTGCATACACATGAGTAAGTACATGTCAATCGTTGTATGTTATGACAATGTATATTTTTCCCTTTAAGGTTTGTATGGTGGAGGGTATATACGATTATATTGTAGCGTCTTTCTGGACTGATTTTTTTAAACCCCAATTCTTTGCCCATATATACAAATTGCACTTTGTGTGGACTTCTGTTTGCTGCCAAGGCTGCGCAGATTGATTGGTATGTTGGTGCCTTAAACAAGAGACACGGTTGTTGGAACCCAAGACAGCCAGTCAGCCACCATCCTGGCCTCCTGGGATCTCATTTGTGTGTTCTGTGACGTTGAATGAATCTCCCGGTCTTTCTTGGAGATTCAGCTTGTACTGAACTTCATAGTCTCGTGCAGTCGTGCTCCTCAAAGTCGACTCCTGCTTATTTGTTATCATCAGCAAGGTATATAGTGTGACTCCCATGCTAATGTTCTGGCTCCACAGTTTGTGCCAGTCAGCACTCACTACTCAGCATGAATGGCATGGAACTATTGCGACACAGCCAGCATCCCTGTGCACAGTGGAGACACAATCATGTTACTTCTTTTATATGGAGGGTGGTGTTATGTGACGAACTGACAGTAGCAAATATTGTTTCGGTTCGTGAATCCAAACGAATGTCATCTACAGGAGCCTGTTGAGGCACATGAATCGATTTAATGCAACTCCCTGGATTCATATACGACACAGATGCTTTTGGGTGGCATAATCGAAAGAAGAAACAAAAAAGGAAAAAGATAAATTCTCTCACAGGTCTAGGGCATCAGGTGATGTGGACGCTGCAAAAGCCCTGGCTGACGCGGATGCTTAACTGGCGCACGCCTACAGAGCGGTTATCCGGTGGACTGCAGGGGCATTGCGTTCTGGGACCAAGAACGTACACATGGTGCGCAGCAACAGCATGGCATGCTACGGGGCGACCATCAGCAACATCCTCCCAATTCCCAAAGTGCTGCCAGGTCTCGCCTCCAGCCACCCATCATTCCCTCATCTGCAACCAGCCATCCTTGAGCCGCCACGTGGAGAAACCATATCTAAATTCATGAAACCTCAACCAAGCTTTCCGCTTTCTCACAGGCGTCCGTGGCCATCACTAGTCAGGCATCAGCTAATCAGCAATGGGATAAAAAAAAAGCAAGCACAAGTGATGTCCAGGGCATAAAAATACAGACAAGTACGGAAATCTCAAATACGTAGTGTACTGTATCGCTTATATTTGTTTTTACATTTTTATTAGATTCATATTTGAATATGAATAGTGTCACCTATGCCGGATAGGATATGAATGAGTATCGATACGAGTATCTGGATATGGATACGGTATCCAATGTTGAATATCCGAACTCGGATATGGCATTCAAAATCGAATATGATCAGAAAATATTCGTACCATTTGCATCCTAAGGGTACGTTGCATTTAGCAGCTAGACGAGCAATAAGCAAAATATTTTCTGCATATAACTCGCTATTAAACCTTGCCATGGCATCTTAGAAGCATCACCAGGAAGAATGGTCATGAAAATATGAAAGCCTTTCTCACGAGAAAACTTAGTGTCCAGAGGAGGAATACTGACAAGATACACTCGCTAGCTGCGTATGAATGAAAGGAGACTCAATAGTGACAAATACACTCCTGCGAATGAATGAATGAAAGGAAGAACTCGATACTGACAAAATACACTCGCTGCGAATTGAATGAATGAAAGGAAGAACTCGATGCTGACAAAATACACTCGTTTCGAATTAATGAATGAAAGGAAGAACTCATTTTCAGATCAGTATAAAGCTGCCTGATTTTCAGGGAAAAAAAAAGAATGGAAAAATGACAGCCACATAATTGCCATCCAATATTACTTGTGCCTTATGTTTTCTTGTAGGCATGTAGCTCCACCACATCCACCATCCCATTCTCCCTCTCTTCTTCTCTTCAAGTCCCGCTCCCATCCACAAGGGCTTGGACTCTTGGAGGGAAGAAGACAAGCTTAGCCAAGAACCAAACGCCGGCACGCACACGCTCGCAGAGATGGCGATCTGCAGCGCGCACACTACCACCACCTCTCCATGCACGACGACCGTCTCGAACGCAGGCTTCAGACAGAGGCAAGTCATTTTCTTCACCAGCAACAGGAGAAGCGGCGGCGGCAGAAGGCACGGAGGGGCACGGACCTTCCAGGTCTCTTGCTCCGTCGACAAGCCGGTGGTGATTGGCCTGGCTGCAGACTCGGGGTGCGGCAAGAGCACCTTCATGCGCCGGCTCACCCAGCGTGTTTGGTGCGCCGGGAGCCGCCAAGGGCGGCAACCAGACTCACAACACGCTCATCAGTGACACCACCACAGTGATCTGCCTCGATGACTACACATTCCTTGGACAGAAACGGCAGGAAGGAGTATGGTGTGACCGTCCTCGACCCAAAGGCCAACAACTTTGATCTCATGTATGAGCAAGGTGAAGGCGATCAAAGATGGCAAGGCCGTCGAGAAGCCGATCTACAACCATGTCACTGGCCTCCTCGACCCACCGGAGCTCATCACACCACCAAAGATTTTTGTCATTGAAGGTCTGCACCCAATGTAAGCTCACGTTCTATGCCTATGCTCCTCACTTACGCTAGTACTACATACCCCTGTCAATTCTGTCACAGAATATTGTGTATGCTGTTGTGTTTCCTCACTTATATTTATTTGATTGATACTGTAGTTGTGAGGTAAAAATGGCTACAGTAATTAAGCTTTCCGCACACAAAATTTTATCAACTGGAGGTAACAAGATTATTTGCTTAAACCCAGGTTCGATCAGCGTGTGAGGGACCTCTTAGATTTCAGTATCTACTTGGACATCAGTGATGAAGTTAAGTTTGCATGGAAAATCCAGGTCAGCAGAGCAGAAATACGTTTATGTTTCTTGTTTCCACATGAGTCAGTAAAGGGTGTCATCTTTCTGCCTGTTTTCTACTCTCCTCTAAAATATTACCGGTACTATTTTGGCAGCGGGACATGGCAGAGCGTGGGCACAGCCTTGAAAGCATCCAGGCCAGTATCGAGGCCAGGAAGCCAGATTTTGATGCTTATATTGGTATGGTCATTCTTCCAACTATGTTATATATACATATATCAGCATAGATTGTTTCTGAATAAACCTAGCATATTTTTCCACAACGGTAACCCGAATTTCATCACCAAAGCAACAAATTACAATGAGTTCCAGAGTGAGAATAAACCTAGCATATATATACAGAAAAATGCCACATGAATCAATTAATTAATCAAATATATAGTCGACAAATGAAGACATGCTAGAGCTTACTAGCTACTTGCCACTTGGTGTGACAGATCCGCAGAAGCAGTATGCTGATGCTGTGATTGAAGTTCTGCCGACCCAGTTGATTCCCGGTGACAATGAAGGAAAGGTGCTGCGTGTTAAGCTCATCATGAAAGAAGGGCTGAAGAACTTCAACCCAGTTTATCTCTTTGATGAAGGATCGAGCATCAGCTGGGTGCCTTGTGGAAGAAAGCTCACATGCTCTTACCCTGGCATCAAATTTGCCTATGGCCCAGACACTTACTATGGAAACGAGGTAATCCATCTCTGTTTATTTGTCCTCTTCAATCCCTCAGGCAAAAGTTAGCTCTGTTACATGGAATTGGAAACCTAAATTGACACTGATAGCAACCTAACTGGTAGTCCAAATTACGACAAAGAATCCCAAAGCCACTTTTAAACTAGTGAACAAGAATTTGCTTCAGCATTTGCTTGATGTGTTCAGGTATCTGTTTTGGAGATGGATGGGCATTTGACAAACTAGATGAGCTCATCTACGTGGAGAGCCATCTAAGCAACCTCTCAACCAAGTTCTACGGAGAGGTGACACAGCAAATGCTAAAGCATGCAGACTTCCCAGGAAGCAACAACGGAACAGGTCTCTTCCAGACCATCGTTGGGCTGAAGATTAGGGATCCTCTATGAACAGATTGTTGCTGAGAGGGTTGGTGCACCAGCGGAAGCAGCAAAGGTTTAATGATCCATGCATTCACACACGTCCTAAAACTACAACTCTTCAAGCTCAATGAGAACAACAACCTTCACATTTTTCTTGTATAGTTGGGATATATGGCAAGCTAGGAGGAGGTAGAAATGTCATTGCAGAAACTCAGGAAAAAACCATTGTAATGGAATTTCTAGAAATCCCTCTCCTTGGGGGCGGTCTTACATCGCTTCTTCACTTGCTTATTTAGACGTATACAGTATCTTCTTCCATGCTTCACTGCCGAAAGAAATTAAATAAAAGTGCCTACTACCAAGTGTAGGAATTTGTTGCTGGTTATTTCTCTGGTCAGGATCCAACATTCGTGCAACAACAGTCAAAATAAATTCATACACTAGAGATGTAATGAATTGCAAGAACAGAACAGACATCCCATCCAATTATGTGGATCCAGAATTGCCAAATGAAGTAACAGTGGATCAGTACTCAATAGGCATGAAAGATCATGGTTAAAGCTTATAAACAGAAGTGGTACAGAACATAATATGTTGAGATAACCAAAACCAACTAGTAATGGACACTCAGAATTACTCATCGTTTTAGTATCACACACAAAAACTGTAAAAGCAAACATCTTCAACCATCAGTACAGCAGCTTGAACACAGATTAGTTGTTCTACATTTGATATAAGCATGCATGTACCCACTAATTAAGACTGTTGTGGCGACACAGATAATCAAAAGAAGAGCCGCGGGTAAACCCATATCTGCGATGGCCATGTCCCCATTTCTCTACCCATTGCTCTACTGTCAAACACACGGTCCCCGAGGCACCTCCCAGCCTGGAGGGAATGATCGCCAGCGGCACCCAGGAAACGCGACATAAATTCGGTTCTCCACCACGCCACAGCTCCCCACATCTAGGCACGCAGCAGCGGTCTTCCCAGTGCAGTCCACGAACAAACTGTACGGCCCGATGCTGTCCACTTCCTCCCACCTCATGCGCGCCATGTCAAGCCCGTACACGGCCACCTTGTTCACACTCCTCGTCTGCACGATCGACCCTGATTTCGGCTCCAGCATGAAGAGCACCAGCAGCAGCCGGTCCCCGGCGGCGGCCAGACGTGGCCCGAAGCACCACTGATTGAAGGCGGTGGCGTCCGGGAGGCCGGCGGCGGGCAGAATTCGGACGGTCTGGTTTTGGGGGCTGTCGCAGAGGTGGAACTCCAGCAGCTGCGCGCGATCCGTCAAGCCGATGACGCGGCCGCGGAATTCGAGCACGCCCGTGACGAAGGAGGCGGAGCGGGGGAGGCTGTGCTTGGTCCACCTGGGGTTGGGGTTTGGGTTTGGGTCGGGAAAGGGGAGGGAGAAGAAGGCGTGCTTGGAGTGGAAGACGAGGAGGTGGGACGCCGAGAGGGCGGCGTAATGGTACGCGAAGAGATGGGACGGGAGCGTGACCTCGCGACATTGGGCGCCGGTGAGGGCGTCGATGACGATGATGCGGGTTTCCCTCTCGGATGCGCCTCGGCGGTGGAGGAGATGGTGGCCGCGAGAGGCGGACAGAAGGATCGCGCCCTCTGCGGCGGTGAGGTCGGCGCGGTACGCGAGCGGCTGCGCGAGGACGTCCTGGGAGAAGGGGACGACGCTGCGGGATCTGGGATCGAGGAGGAGCGGGGGCAGGCCGGGGCGGAGGAGGTCGGCGGCGGCGGAGGCGCGGAGCAGGCGGCGCCAGGGCTGGCAGGTGGCCGCGAAGGCGTAGATCGAGCGGAGGCAGGGGAGGAGGCGGCGCAGCACCTCCGAGAGGGGCAGCTCGGGGAGATCGCCCCAGTCGCGGAACTCCGTCATCGCGGGCCTGCCGGCGGTGAGCGGGCGTGTCTCGAGCGGTTTCGCGTTCTCCGGAGAAAGGTAACTACGACAGCGCGCGGTCCGTGGTGGCCCCACTGTCGTTGGTGCTCTTGGTGTAATGGTTCTGGTTCAGCCGCGTTGGGCCAAACGTTAACGTTGACGATGACTGTCAAGTGCTGGGCCAAATGGGCCGGAAGGCATCGCGCGGTGGGCCATAGGCGATCGAGTCCATTTAGCTACGGTGGCTTCGGCTGCGCGCACTGGGACGTGGGCTCCCGAGGAAGTGCGCACTGGGCACCTCAGGTAGTTAGTCAACATCTCCACTAACATTAACTTTTATCAATAATACCTCATCTCATAATATAATTAGGTTCAATAGAATACGTGTAGAAGCCTAACTCTTGAGTAAGAGCTAACCTTTCTCTTTTATATTAAAACTAGTAAACATGTCAGTACGAGGCAACGGAAGAAAAAAAATTTGGACGTTACTGAAAAACACGAATATGAATAGGAAGAATATGAAAAAATTAGGACGTTACTAAAAAATTTGAGCCATGTCAAAATATGATTCATGTAGAAAGCCAGTTATTTTCGAGTCTGGGTCACATATACGACTTAATAGGTTTTGGAATCGAACTCTATATTATGCTAGACAAAGAAGTACATTCAAACTTATATGAATACGGGTTATATATATAAGTCCGGATGGAAAAACTCCCTATTATTCAGTAGTTAAAGGAAGATTAAAAAATAAATAGATGGAAATTTTGTCTCATGTATATAGATTTGATTGATGCACGAATCGTATTAGTCTTTGCGCGACACAAAATACTAAACGAATCTAACTCATCGCGCAATTAAATTTGATTAGTTAGGACTCTAGTACTAACCAGAGTCGAGGACGGACGTATCTAGTGGTTGTATAGATAGATATATTCTTTTACTCATATGGATCTGAAAAAATCTTAGCGCTCATTAGGAATTCCTTTTCTATTTGATTTGGTGCCTTGTTGATTCCTAATTTTCTTCTTGTCCTTTTTTACCTTTTACTCGAATTTGGTCATGAACTCTTGTGTATGAGTATGGTGCGTTTGATTTTTTTTTTGTCTTTTTTGAACGGTCATAGAAGCATAGTTCTATTTGGATTATAGGATAGGATTTCTAGTTCCCCTTCTTGTCTTTTTTTTACCTATTACTTGAACTCGTGTTGGTTATGTATTTGGATTAGGACTCCTGCTTGTGTACAATTCCAAAATATTTTAAAAAATCTTCCATATATATAGAAGGATAATATAAGTCAAATAGAGACAATTCCACATTTATGAAGTTAGTTAGATGGAGACTGAACAAAAAATGGATGGACGAAAAAAAAGTTTAAATTTTGCCTCTTTATTATTAGGTATAGACTAACAAATATGTCCGTGCGTTTAAATTAATGTCATTACTTACCAACAATACAGCGCAGGTTAGCCCATGCCTGGCCTATCCACGGTAGCAAATTAATTTTCGGCCGTTGAATCAGGGCTTAGACGTTCAGATTTCATCTTTGCACTATTATGTTTTGTCGGCTTGTGCTAATCAGGTTCATTTACTCCTTCGTTCATTGCGCCCGTCCTTATCCTTCTACCGCCTTTGTTCCCTCCGTCATCCTCGTCTCTCTCGCCCTCACTCTTCTCGTGGCGGCGCAGGCGTGGTGGCGCGGGGCGGGGCCAACGGCGCGGCGGCGCGGTCCGACCTGCCCCTCGGCGCAGGCGCGGTGGCGCGGTCCGGCCTGCACCTCGGCGTTGCCGTGCGGGCCCAACACTCCCTCTGGCGCGGCGTTGCGGGGCGGGACAAGGGCGCCCCCTGAACCCTAGCGCGGCGGCGCAGGCTTGGCACGCCTCATGGCGTGCCCTGACACCTCCCCCGCGCGCGGTCTCACGCGGCAGCTCGGACACGGTCCTAGCGCGTCTGCTCCAGCGCGAGCGGACCAAGCTGAAGGTGGCCTCTCTCCCTTACTGTCCTCTCTTTCCCTTGCCATTGTCAAGGTCCAACGTTCAATTCAGGGTCTCTGTGCCCGGATTTGTTTTCCCACCACAGCTGTCTACAGCCCCAGCTGTGAATCCTACGGAGCCATGGACGGCGGTGGCATGGGGTACGGCCGCGCCAGCCACACGATGACAGAGGACTGCCTAGGTCTGCCGGCTGCCCGAGTTGACCTTGATAGTTCGATGTCCGTACTCCGGTGGCTGCGGCCGCCGTCTTGGGTGGCAGATGCACTGACTTGCTACCGCTGCTTGTCTGGCCACTGCCGGGTGCCGAGCCATAGGCCGCATAAGTGTGCGCGATGGCCGTGGCCAGCGTGTCGTGCTATTTTCTTGGGTGCTTTTGTTGCCCTGCATCTTCAGAGGTGAGATACTTGATTGCCCTGTACCTTCCGAGGTGAGATGTTTGATTGAGTTTTACAATATTTAAGGGATAAGATGGTGTGCTCATCTAATTCCAGGGAAATAGTGCACTCCATTTCCTAAAAAAAAAAGTACACTCCAGGCAGTAAAAATGTCAGTGCAAAGTGTAGATAATCCGTTGTGCATGGACAAGGACAAAAACATATTGATGCTTGAAGAATTGCACTGCATTTGCATACAACCTCTTTTAATGTACTTTTAGCGATTCTGCTGATCTATATTTTAAAAAGAAAATTGAGATGAATTATGCAATTTTCTGTGCACCGTTGATATTGGTTAGCTAACTGAGTTAAATGTACCTTCGTACTATTGAAGACAGTGGTTAGTAAAATTTACTGGAATTTAGAGTTCAGTGAATCAGTGATTCCTTGTTGAAAAATGGTAACCAAGATGTCAGTCTTAGGTTATATGATTCTCTCAGTAAAAGTTTGCCTATCACCATGACTGCCTATTTTTCTTGCACTGGGTATAGTTAGACGAGGGGTGTTAACTTTTCTGTAGGATTCCAGATGGGGATATGCTCATAGGTGAATTGATCTTAGTTATTCACTGTGTGTTCTTGGTAAATTAGATTGCAGGCCAGGGAGTGTGCCCATAGTAGCAAATTGATTTCGGCACGTTGGATCGTGCCTTGGACATCTAGATCTCTTGTTAGCCATTGTTCACTACACTTTCTTAGAGCAGCCCATTTGTCAACATGCCTTTAAGCTCAAAATTGATGAGCAAATGATGTTTGACAGATTACTTAGGTCTCGAATAATCCTGTCTTCATTGAAAAAATTCTTACCTTTTTCATTTGTACACCAGACATTTTATAGTTTTCGTTTCTATCTTTTTTCTTTTACATCTCTTTTCATAATGGCAAACAACAGATCTTCCTAATGCCATGAATGTTGCTGAAATCACCACCAAATTCAGCCTGCAACCTCTGCACCAGTGCACACTGGTATGTTCTCTAAACTGCTAAAAGTATCGGCTATAATGTACAGATATTTTGGGGATTATTCAGCATTGTAACATAAGAATTCCATATTAGGCTACACTTAGGTGTGGTATTACTACTTAAATCCGTTATTGGAGTTCGGTTGTCGTTTTGCGATAACGCCCAGCTCTTGGTGATTGGTAGTTTACTTTTCAGTCTTCCTGATTTTCAGTCTTGGCCAGTGGAGCAACATGCTGAATAGAACACAGGTTCTCCATGACAGTTTGCCTTGACAGCTTCATTGTCTGTGAAGGTAGATGTTCACTACTTAATCCCATAGTTAATATAAAAATTACAGCCTACTTAATTTTTCTGCTTTCTATTTTCTGTCCTGCAGCATATAGGCGTGCATGATTTCGCAAAATAGTTTGTCCATTACTGCTTTAGTGCCAACATCCCCATGATGTGTTTATTCTTGCTTTAGTGACAACATCTTGGCATCATGTCCTACAGATTCAAAACAGATGGTATATTTTTTTTATTTATATTGCTGGTACCATTTTTTGCAACCATTTTAGTCTGCCTTCGTGCATTTAGCATTTAATCTTTTTTTTTCTCCTTGTTTCCTAAAGGATCTACATAAATGGAAGGGCCACAATTATATCTACGTTGTCTGGTAACTGCAGTGAACGCCTCTGTTTCGGCTTTCTGCGAATTATTTTGACTATCCATTCTTGCTTATATGTTTTCCTGCTTCCTCTTTGTTACTCGAGGAGCCACCACTTCTAACACTTCTGTTGTCTGCTCCACTTCTTTTTCACTTTCTCTTCCTTTTGCTGCTACTTAAGTTCCTACACTGCTCCTTACAATTGTGTTGACCTTAGTTGTACAGTGCACATTTTCAGAACTTTTACTCTCTTAACAGACTTGCTGTTGTCGGTATATAATACTATGGTACAGAATATTGTCGTGCTGGTATAACAAATTTTAATAATTTTTTTTACAATGGTTGGAGAAGCGATGAGAGGCGATAGGTGTGTCTTACAACTAGCTTACGTATTCTTGTTTCTGGATGCCCCTGCAGGAACATTACAAGTGTGCGAGGTTGACCATGTAAAAAAAAAGAAGATTCAGAATCATACCATATCCCGAATTGATTGGCACAAAAAGGTTTGTTGCTGCTGCGCATATATCAATTGCTTATTTTTACTGTAGCTGTCGTATATTTGTAACCATCCTAAATTTTCTAGCTTTTATTGTACCACATGAGTAAGCCTCAATAGTAATCCTGAATAGCAGAGAGAAAAATATAGTCTTCATTAAGCTGTTTACTTGGGGCCTCTTTTTAAACTCTAATATTAAATATCAGTCATTTGCAACTGTAAATTGAATTTAAATATGTGAAAATAATCGTGTCTGCCAAGATCTAACGAAAAATCAAGAACTAAAAGATGGTGACCGGGATGTCCTATTTCTTGAATTTAGCTAGCATGTTGCCTATACCAGCTACAATATAAGTTGCCTGGTCTTGACAGCAGGACCGGTGTCTGCTCATACATTAAAAAACTATAGTTCCTTCTCGTGTAATCAGATGGTTCATGCATTTTATCCTGTTCTGGTATGAATGCTTGGATTTGATAGAATATCAAAGAATACATCTGACCATCAAAGCATCGTATTAGCAAACCATAGTAATCCTAACACAGTTGTCATCTCAGTGAAATCAGGAGACCATATGGAATGTTGCCAAGGTTCCAGCTGGGAAGAACATATGCAAAGAAGGTGCCTATGCCAGCCATCATGCCACATGCGTAGTTCAGAGGCTGCAAGTAATTTGGCAGCAGTTGTATAAGTGGTGTAAAAAAACTACATGTTATACAGTGCTAGGCTGTATAAGGTACAATCCTATAACATGACCTACAAGTGTTGCTACACTGCTTTTGAACGCGCGCAATGGCGCGCGCATTAAACTAGTGTCATATCATCAGGCTAGAGATTGGAGCAGGACAGAGCACGCGCACTCGCGCGATGTGCATAGGAAAAAAAACCTTTTCTATTTGGATTTGGGATGTGTTTGGTTGGAGAGCGACAATGGAACGGTTCTGCTCCTGATTTAGGGACAGGACAGTTTGGTTGAAAGAATGGAATGGTTCTATTTTGGTGTTTGGTTGGATGGATATCAGCAAAGAGGATGACAACACCCAACACAACAAACAGGAGCGAACGCATCCAGCAAAATTTTGGGAGTGAGTCCGTCCTACTTTTCAAGGGAATATTCCTGGACTGGGATGACTCTATTCTCCTGTCCATGAACCAAACAGCCTGGAAACTAGGATGGAATAGCTCCATCCCACCCCATCCCATGAACCAAACACATCCTTGGAGTCCTATTTGTGTAGGATAGGATTTTGTTTGCATAGAAAAAAAATAACTATTTCTATTTGGATTTGGACTCCTACTCGTGTACAATTCCAGACCATATCAAGAAATTATGCATATATATATATAGAGAGAGAGAGAGAAGGACAATATAAGTCAAATAGAGACAGTTCCACATTCATAAAGTTGGTTAGAAGAGGCCATACTAAAAAAAATAGGGGGTTTGAAATTTTGCCTCTTTATTATTAGGTATAGATATAGAAAATTGTTTAGAGTTAGCTTATGAACGTTATTGCAGATGCCCTTTATTATTTGGCCGCTAGCCCTCTGCTGACCCCTCCTCCTATTCTTTTATTTGTTGGTCTGAAATCAAAGTGTAGCAGACCCAGCACGGCAGGCTCTACCTATCACATACAGTAGTTTTTTTATTTGACTTTAATTAATTACTTCACTAATTTTAGTTCACAGTATACATATGATGTTCTATCTTATTTTCTATGATGCTTGTGTAATGTTAATATGACCACTATCTTGAAATGCATGTTCATCATAAAATAAATTTTCATTTAAAACTCTTATTGACATGTATCCGGGTCTTGTTCCTAAGAGTTTTTTTGCAAGAAACAAGATGGTGTAATTGGATTTTAATTAAGATATTTGGTTTATGAGCTATAACTTTTTCTTCAAAAAGCATGATATGGGCTGATGTCAGCAAATTTAAATTTATTGCATGACTGCTACCTGGCCTAGAAGACAATTGAATTCGGTACAATTTGGTGAAGCAAATAAGTGAGATTAAAAAATTTAGGGGAGGGGAGGGGGTCAGCGGGATGCCTCCCGCCTCGGCCGTGGTGATGGAGTGCCACTTGGAACATGACATGGTGGAAGCAATTACATGCAAATAAGGTCTAGTGTTTTCTAGTGATGTGGTTCTTCCATGTTTTAGACTATCATGTGGCAATGCGGGAGTTATCAAAAGCATGGGAAGAGAGCATGGGCTCTCATGGACATATAATTTAGGAAAATAGAGCTAGATCACATAATTTCAATTTTATTGATTTTGTCCATGAAGGGAGACAATGAAATTTTGATGCACGCGGCTTAGTTATAAGTATTATCTATGATGAAGTTGGTAGACATATTTGGTTTGTTTCACCATAGAATGGCGTTTGTATTTTTTATGAAACTCAATAAATGTTTTGCTTCTCTAAAAAACAATGGCAACATTTATACCTTTTTCATCATATATTTTTTCTTCTTAAACTTCAGAATTAGATATCTTATCCTATCAGCTCTCAAAATCCACGTAAGTTGCCAGCTTACTCTTGTTAAAAGTGTTTTTTAAGATGGGTTCATCCTTTGTTAGTAGGAAAAGCCGGAAAATACCATAAAGATGTCTCTAATCTTATAAAAGTTCCAATAAAAACACTAGATGTATATTGGGACACAACAAACCAAACTCTTATGTGTAAGACCCATTGTTATCCTAAACGCTAAACGGTAAATAGTCGGTCACCTTCCGTTTAGCCCATTATTCGGGGGAAAACGGGTGTTTAAACGGGCAAAACAACGTTTAAACGGTCAAATGACTAGTTAAACGGAAATGGTGTACCACCATGTAGCGTTTAAACGGTGTGTAAACGGGCTACACGACCGTATAGACGAACAGTGGTAAGACCTAGTGATCACTACTAGCGACTGGCATGTGCGGCGGCGGCGACCTTGCTTGGGTGGCCAACGACCTAGGGAAGATTAGTCAAACCCCGGCAGACAGGACCGGCTGCAGCGACCTCGCAATCGAGCAGGCAGGCAGCCATGACATTCGCCTAGCAAAGCGCCGACAGTGGTAGAGTACGAAGCAGTGGCAGCGATCACCTATCTTTGTCTATGGGTCTATGACGAAGAAGGATATGAAGGGACACATTTCTATTCAACAAGTGTCGGATACTTAATTTAACGGCAAACTTTCAAAAATAATTGACGGCCAAAAACTTGGTGGTCACTCCCCGAAAAGGGATATGAAGCCCATCACGCTCGAAGTCGCGGCCCATAGCAGAAGGCCCACGAAGGAAGAAGTGCGAAGGTCATGGCTCAACCGACCCGGGGAGGCAAACGTGCTCCAGGAAGACGTGACTCCGCCTCTCCGACGTCAAAAGCAGGGGCGACCCCGCGACCCGGAAGACGTGCCCGCACGTCAGCACAGACCGATGTCCCGCCGTCCCGCACAAGCCAAGGTCTCCACGGCCAGGCTACCGAATACAAAGGGCAAGAGCAGGTCCCCTAGGGATAAGAACGGAGTCCCGAAGCCACGACAGATCGTACACCCCGTGTAATCCGGGGCTCAGGATAACGCTCTGATCCCTGCCTGAATTGTGACAGGTCGCGTTCCCAATCAGGAGACAGGACGAAGCGGGATTCTTGGATAAAAAGAAATCATATCCCTCGCTAAACCAAGTCAGTCTCAGGCAACCTCGGCCCCTACAGAAACTCTCCGAACGGGAAGTACATCAGGTACGGGGGGGGGTTAGGAGAACGGGCATCCGCTGACTAGGCGGGGAGGGAATCCCGCTGTCGACGAGAACAAAAAGAACTAAAAGACGGTACAACGGTGTACCCGCGGATGGATAGCCACGACCCGGCCCCTACCACCGACGGTACAACAGACGACCATACCTCCACCGGACTGCAGGCACGACCGGACCCCCCATCCGACAACGCAACGAGGGGTCGACACGACATCAAGTCTCCGACCGCGTACAAGGACAATAGGAATATAGTATTACAAGTGTCTACCTACCTTCCTGAAGAAGGCGAGAATAAGACACAATGCCCCACGTAGATTCTTTCCGACCCACGCTTGTAACCATCCCCATACTCCTTGCAACTATAAAAGGAGGGTAAGGGGGACGACGAAGGGAGACACATATAGACGAGCTAGAACACACCCATTAGTCGAAGCATTCAGAGATTTGGGACTCGCACTCCCTCTCTCGACCCAGCTTGTATACCCCCTCCAAGTAGAGATAAGGAACACGAGCAACCTCGTACTGGACGTAGGGATTTCTTGCCCGAACCACTATAAACCTCTTGTCTCTTTGTCTCACCATTCGAACCCGACACCGCGTACAAATTTACTTGTTGATAGTTTCTTAACACCGACAACAAGGGAAAAGGAAACAAAAGTATGGTAGCATTAAAAGAGTGATTAAATTTAGCGACTAATTAGTTTCATGACATTCTAGCGGATGTGCCAAGTTTGATAATGACGCACAAACTAAATCTTTTATAGGGCGACAGATGAATAAAGGACATTTCTCCTCGCGAAAAAATTCTCAAATTTCCCTACCTTACCCGACCAGCTACCGTCCCCTGATATCGTGGCTTCCCAAGTGCATCACATGAACGACTCCTCTTTCTTTTCCCCGTCTCGTCACTCCTCCCTCGGGTGGCGTTTGGCGTCGCCTACTCACCTTCTCATCACACGAACGACTCCTCTTTCTTTTCCCCGTCTCGTCACTCCTCCCTCGGGTGGCGTTTGGCGTCGCCTACTCACCTTCTCAACCGCAAGGTAAGCCATGGTGGCTAGGGCTTGAGTGGCACCCCTCTCTTACTCGTGCGCCTCCCATCTCCGCTCCCCCGTTTCCATATCTCTAATTCGTCTCACTGTCAAATATTTTAAACTTCGACTAAATTTATAGAAAAAACATTAAAAATTATAGTATTAAACTAGTATTATTAGATTTATCATAGAATATATTTTTACATGGTGTTTATTTAAAATCATAGATATTATTATATTCTTTTATAAAGTTAATTAAAGTTAAAAAAAGTTTGATTGTCACGGTGAATTGATTCTTGCATGGACGAAGAAACAACTCAAGAAGTAGAGTAGCTGATGTTTTGGCAAAACAGTATAAACTAATGGATTAGAAGGTTACAATATCTATAATACCCTAGTTTTTTTTATTTTATTACTTTACTTTTTATTATTTTCTGTTTTATCCATCGCTCTCGACAGGACCGGAAGCTTTCTTCTCCGCCGCTCCACCGCTCCCGCTCGGACTACCCCCACCGCTCCCGCCTCCCCGTCGCACCGCCGAGCGACGGAGCACATCCGCCTCCTCCGCTCCTCCCCCTCCCGCCCTGCCTCCCGCGCCGTCTTGCCCCTCATCGCGGCCTCGCCTCTCATCGCCGCCTCGCCTACCTCCTCCGTCGTTCCTGGCCGCCGGGCTTCTTCTCCGTCGTCGTCTACGCGCGTGAGGAGGGAGGTGGAGCGGCAGCGCGTGGATCCAGGGGGCAGCGGCGTCCATCCGGCGGGAGAAGGGAGAAGGAACCGGTGAGATCTACTTTTTTCAGTTCCCCCATCTCTCGCAGCTCTCAGCCGTCAGCGGCTCCCCCTCCCATGTCGCCTCGCGCCCTCGCCTCCGGTCTTCCGCACACCGGCCGGCGACCCTGCGTGCGCGCCTCCCGCTCCCCTCCCGCCTCCGGGGGACCGTCGACTGCGCCCGGCCCCGGCGGCTGCGCTGCTCCACCAAGGCGGTCGCGCCGCTTTGGGAGCGCTTATGCCCCAAAGCCAAGCCTTACCTGTCCGCTTAGCGCTTCGGCGCGCGGAAGCGTGGGCTTAGTTCTGCTTTTGGAACCCTGATAAGGTCCTTCTAGTTTGATTCACAACATATGTCTAATACATGTAGGACTGTAGGAGAGCAGAAAAAAGGCTTGGTCAATAAAAAATCACCTTAGTCAGGCGTTAGTAAACTTTTCCTGGAGACATTTGCAAGCTTTGGCAGCAGGAGATGATGGGTCCAAGAAATTACGTTACGTTAATTGACTGATTAAGAACTTTTGCCACATATTGATTATGTTGCCACATATTGATCATGATTAAAAGCAGTGGATCTTGTTTGTGTACAAGCTAGCTGAATGTGACGTTTTCCTGTGCACTTTTACAGATTAATTTTGTGCTCCTGATCAACCAAAGCAAGGCGAGGCTCGCCAAGTGATATTTGTACCAAGGTCAGATTGATGTGCTCTGTGTTCATTACTAGAATACCAGTAGAGTAGTGTAATTCAGCTCTGATTGATGTGCTCTGTGTTCATTACTAGTAGTGGCTGCTGATTTCCGCAAAAATTTGGACTATTTCTTTAGCAAGTTGCGCTCTTGTATGTTTGGTGTTTCTGAAACAGTAGTACTTCACTCGGTGTATATATTTCCTACTCCTAAACACATTATTCTGGTTGCTGTTGGAGAGCTAAAAGTACCATGTGTAAACTAACTAGCCAACCTGATCATTTATGTGCTATTATATAACTTGAGTTTTTTTAAAGGGCTTGGTCACTGATTTCTCTGTGCTGATTTCTTTGTTTGTTGATTTCTGCAAAAATTGAGACTATGCATTCTTGTCTGTTTGGTGTTTCTGAAACAGCAGTTTTCAGAAACAATAGTTTCCGAAACAACAACTTTCTTGTCTCTTGCGCTAATTAAGTTTAGTTCTTGCTGGTTGCAGCTGGAGTCTAACTTGACCCCTCTGCAGGTTGTAGCTAGTTATGTCAGCTAGCTTAATTTTTAAATTTATAAATGCATAAGTAGGCCAATATCTCAGCTTGTTTCTATTTGCAACTTTTAGATAATGGGCTCCAGGAAGTAGAAATTAGAAATTCATACAGACGGAAGAAGATGATGATGAATTGTTTTTTATCATTGTTCCTGCCATACTTGAATGCCTGAATGACGATAAGAGGCCAGTGCATACTTCCAAGTATACTGGTGCATAGTTTCATCTAACGACTGCAAGGTTTATCCCCTCGTGGGTGTTGTTCCCTGGGGATAAGGGTCTCCTACAAGCCTGGGTGTGTCCCTGATACTTTGCCAAAGCAGTGAAGGGTGTAGAAGAAAGAAGTGTGAGAGGGAATCAAAGAATGGGTAGTCATCCTGTCGGTGTCAGTGGGGCGGGAGGGGGTGGGGGGGGGGGGGGGTGGGGATGAGGGATGGTTTGACTGCTAGGGTGAGGAGGGGAGTGATAGCTGTTGGCGATGTATCGCATTGAGGTAAAAGCGCTGCATGAAGGTTGGGTCCTACATCATATCTACTGTAGTTTAAGGAGTGTATTTGATAGCTACAGCCCTCCAAGAGTATGCCAGGACACTCACACAAGACACAAACGGATATTGGATTGTTGCTGATGGAATGCCTTGTTTTCTCTTCTATTTATACAGAGCTGAATGTTACATTCAAGTATGATATAATAATCTCCTAATTGATGCATTCAATGCCTTTATGATCTGCCCATTATTATCTATAAGCTGAAATCTAGGTAGCAGTAATAGCAAATAACCTAGACACTTGCTGAACCTGGACACATTCGTGCATGCACAAAATTATTGCTAAAAGTATTGACTGGACCGGTCCGATATCTTCTCCTTGCCCCTTCTCTTTTTACTACTAAATCAACAAACCCTTCAGTCCCAAGCAAGCCATTTCACTTTTCTCCTTTTCATTCCTCTTCTCCTTTCTCTTCTCCCTGCTTCTGTTTTGCTTATTCTTATGATGTGTATGGTACCATAGGCATTTGTTACCATTTCTTGCCTTGCCAACCTTAAGACCATTGGCCATTCATTGCTTTGTTACCTTTCTAGTAGCTCTTAAATATTCTTCATGAAAACATATTAGTTCTTGCATTGATGTGATTTGCAAACTTATCTTCTGTTTAAATTGCAGACCATATACTTGTATGCTATCCTATCTGCTGACGTATGTATAGATAGACTCAAGGTCAGACATGCATTGGGCTGGTCTCCATGTTGCACCTATGCTATGATTTTTTATTTCAAAAGTATAGTGATCTATTAGCAGTTTGATTTCATGTGATGCATCTTTCTAATGTTCTTGATAGTGATTTTCTCAATGAAATAATTGGTTACATGATGTTTTTGGTCATATCCAGGTAGCTGCTAATGGAGATCGACAGCCTCAGAGAAGGATTTGATCGAGTTGCTGAGAAACGTTCATTATCTTCTGCTAAAGCTCTGGAAGCTGTTGATCAAATAGTGAATGAAGTTGAGCAGGCTATTGTGAAGCTGCAGATGATGAATACAGATTCTACTGGAAATGTTGACCACCCATCTATCCTAGCAGAACTGAAAGCTAAGCTGAATGAAATGGCACCACTAAACCAACTTGAAGGCAGCCAAAAGGAGCTCAATGTTGCCCTGAGCAAATATCTCAAGCTCATTGAAAAGTCTTTCAATCCAGATATATCTAAGGCATACAGAAATGTGGATTTTGAGGTTCATACAGTAAACAGTATCATAGCGAATCATTTCTACCGCCAAGGCCTCTTTGATCTTGGTGATATGTTCGTCCATGAGTGTGGGGAATTAGGTGGAGCTTCCTTGAAGCTACCATTTCAGGAGATGTATGCTATCCTTGAAGCCATGAAAGCGAGAAACCTCGAGCCTGCCCTCAGTTGGGCTGCCAAAAACCATGACCAGCTGTTGCAGAATGGTTCTATGCTGGAGTTCAAGCTTTATCAGCTTCAGTTTGTTGAAATACTGTCCAAAGGAAGTAGGGGTGAGGCCAAAGATGAGGCTCTTTTGTATGCTAGGACTCACTTGGTCCCCTTTGCAGCCGTGCACAAAGAAGAATTCCAGAAGCTAATGGCTTGCCTTCTATGGGTTGGCCGGCTGGATCAATCCCCGTATTCTGAATTAATGTCATCCGCGCATTGGGAGAAGCTAGCTGAGGAGCTCACCCATCAATTCTGTAGCCTTCTGGGCCAGTCTAGGGAGAGCCCACTGAGTGTTTGCAGTATCAGCTGGTTTTCAAGGACTACCGACTCTGCTGAAGTTGACACAAGTCATGGCTACGAAGAAGCAGGAATGGCAAGTTATGAAGCAGCTCCCTGTCCCCATAGACATCGGGCCAGAATTCCAGTATCACTCTGTCTTTGTGTGCCCGGTGCTGAGGGAGCAGTCCAGTGACGAGAACCCCCAATGCGGATGCCTTGTGGACATGTTGTTTCCAAGCAGTCCATCATGAAGCTGTCGAAAAGCAGCTCAAGGCCCTTCAAGTGCCCCTACTGCCCCTCGGAGGCTGTGGCGTCGCAATGCAAGCAGCTGCATTTCTAGATGTGCTAATCTTTTCTGGCTGCGCAAAACTGCAAACCTGTTGATGTCTTTCCCCTCCTGTTCCCTGTTGCACCAGTCCAGTTACTTATGTGCCTCTGTAATATAAACGTCTACGTCCCTGTTTCGTATGTATTACTAATATGTACAGTTGCATCTTCCAGTGTGTTGCTTAAGTCTCTTCTAGAGATTCAAGGAATTTGAAAGTGTTGCTTAAGTCTCTTCTGGAGATTCAAGGAACTTGAAAGTGTTGCTGGACGAGTAAACTATTTGGGAGTATCTCATCTCATGTTGTTACAACCATGCAGGAGGATTGTAGGTTGTCGATTGGGCTGGTTTGTGTAAGCCCTGTTTGAAATGTGAGAATTTTTCTCCGTTTCTGTTCTTGTGAAATTTCTGTGCAATTCCTGTGAAATTCCTGCGTTCTAAATAGGCCCGTAAAGTGGGGCCGTGGAGCTCTTCTGGTGCCACAGTACCATGTTGTGGGTTGTGCCGATCGATTGAAACTGTATTCTTTATTTGGTGGTGGCACTGTAGGATCTTCGGGTACACCAGTAGGATCGTCGCACCAGTAATACTTGTGCAAGGAATCAACACGATCGATTCACGTCTGCTGTTGCTGCTGCTTGTAACATTACAGATGTTGGCTTGGTTGCCAATTATTTTATAGAGAAAACGCAGATGAAATAAACCACCACGGGGTGATTTTGGAACCATTTTGCTAGCCACGAGAGGTGAGGTTGAAACTAAATGTTAGGCCATTCAAAGCAGATGTGTTTTTAAGAATGTCATATGTTCTAAAAAGAATATAACTATAATATACGTGTCAGTTAAGTTTAATTAGATTTTTAGTAAATAATATTCATATTTATAGCTCTAAATTATTGGAGAGTGCACATATGCACTTTATTCTCTTTGCCTTGTCCTAAAAACGCTGACATGGCACTAGCTAATAGTAAGAAATAAACTTTCTTCATTACATGCGGAATAACATGAAAGAAAACGAAATTGCATCGTTAGTTCAGATATGCATCTGATCACTGCACCACTACACACTCCAGCCAAGCACTTCTCCACGTTCATTGCTCTATGTTGCAGGATGCTTTGGAAGCCCCGGAATGGGGTGGTTTTCAGGAATGAAACGACATCATAATCAGTTCCCATCCTCGTGCATCAGTGAAGCCAAACTTTAGAAGTACAGGCTCCCAAAGAAAGATAGACAAATTGCAGACTCATAGTGTAATCTTTTTAATTCAGCATTCCCAAAAATCATTTTTCATGTAATGTTCTTTTACAATTGATGACATAAACGGTTCAGATCAATACAAAGCTCAGGTGGGTGAAACTCTCCCTCCCTGTTGTCATTAAAAAAAAATTGTATCTTTAGTTATGGCAAAATTTGGACTTTATCAAAGGTTTGGCCCCTAATGTCCCGAACAAACACTCGCAGGCCTCGAGCTTGGAAGTTGAAAGAATGGTTATGCTCGGAAACGTGTTGTTGCATGTTCTCCGCTTCCTTTAACCTTGAGGAGTCTTTCTCAAGATTCCAAGTAGGGAGGTGATTGGAAACTTACTTTTTGGGAACAACTTGCGAGTCTACACGCTGCCCTAGGACTAGGAGGGCTGCTACAGTCGCCTCCTCCTCCTCCTTCACCTTTGGTCCCCCCTCCGACCTCTAGGCTAGAGGGAGTGGGGATTCATCATTTTAATAATTTTTGTAGTAGATCTAATCTCTAGTGCTAGGGTCTCTCTATGCCGAGATTTATCTTCTCCTCTTCCCGGTGATGGCGATAGGGTAGGGTGAATTCGTTTTCTTCATGACGTCTTTGTTGAAGATGAGGGCGACATCGATGTCAATAACTTCCTCGGCATGACGCATGGATACTTGTTTTTAGGACGATAACATTAAGGCAATGATGATGTCACCGCCATGAAATAATTTTCTCTGGTCTTTTTTCTATTTTGTTGTTGTTAGATTTAACCCCAATGACTAGGGAGAATCAATTTCAGACCAGTCGTCTTCGTTCTTGGTGACAGAAAGAAAAGGAAGACATTAGAAAGAAGAGTTTTCTCAACTCCGCGTGCATTAATATTGGTTGTTGTTCGTTGGGTATATATTCTTAGGACCTTTTTTGAGTGTTTGTATGTGCGATCATTCATACTGCAAAGTGTTGTACATGTTTGATTTTGAGATTGAAGTTATTCACAGTATGAATATATTTAGATAAAATCCGTTTCTAGATATATGTAGTATAATTTAGAGTATTTATAACGTATTGATATATCCAATTATTATATAATATATAATTATTCTTTTATCAAAAAAATAGGGATGTGACTGGTGAGCGGCGGAGGCCACCTTGCCACGCACGAAACAGGAGGTGAGGCGTGAGCTTTGAGGACACGACCATGGCGTTGTCTAGCCAGAGCATAGCATGCGGGCGGCACAGGATGGAACCTCCCTTCTAAGAGTCATTGCCAACACCCTACCGAGTGTGTCAACCTCGGCATGGCAAGTACTCTGGTGTGCCACCCCTGTTGTACCAAAAGGCCAAGGTGACCGGGGCTTAGCTCAAAACGCGATGAGGTGTCATTACTAGTAGAACAATGATTATAAGGGACAGCTTTTCTTGATGGGTACATCTAGAGACCATTTCTATAAACTATCAGGTGACCTTTAGGTAAAAGACTAACCGTTTTTAAGGACAGATATTCTAGATCAATAAAGACACATATCTTAAGAGGTCCAACTCTACAAATAATTGTATTTAAAAAAAATCCATCACTTTCCAACTCTAGACACATCTGTTCCATGGCACCCCAGACAGAGGGAGGCGCAGCGGTAGCGCAGGCCAGATAAGAGACACGACAAATGGGCAAGATACCATTCACCAGCAACCATTATTGCCCATTGATGCGCATAGCCTGTGCCCTGTGGCCTGACCACTGGTGTCCTTCCTACAAGACAAGCCGAAGCATCTCACCCTCTCTGTCCGGACTCGAGGAGAGCAAGCAGGCGAAGCATCAATTAATGGCTCATCAGGAGATCGAGCACACCCAGCTCCCCGTCCGCGGGATCAACCTCCACGTCTCGCAGGTCGGCAAAGGTGAGAGCCAGTCCTGATCGATCTGGCCTCTGCTGCGTGGTGGTAGGCTGAAATGAATCTGCGTGATTGCTGGTCGTCGCTGGACACTGTTCTCTCATCAGTCATCACGCTCGTGTCGTGTGTCGTCATTCTTGGTTCGTTCCATTCCATTGATGGCAGGTGACCTGGGGACGGTGGTGTTCCTGCACGGCTTCCCGGAGATATGGTACTCGTGGCGCCACCAGATGCTGGCCGTGGCCGCGGCGGGGTACCGAGCCATCGCGCCAGACTGCCGCGGGTACGGCCTGTCGGAGCAGCCGCCGGAGAACGAGGAGGCCTCCTGCGTCTGGGACATCCTCGTCGCGGACGTGCTCTCCATCCTCGACGCGCTCTCCGTCCCAAAGGCAAGAAACGGATCGGATCAGAGATTGTTGCTGCTTGCTATATATGCTACGTACTCCTAAACATACGTCCTACTGATCGGTCGATGCGTCGAACGTACATGGCAGGCGTTCTTGGTGGGCAAGGACTTCGGCGCCATGCCGGCGTACGAATTCGCGCTGCAGCACCCGGAACGCACCCGCGGCGTGGTGTGCCTGGGCATCCCCTTCATGCCGGTCCCCGCGAACTTCGACACCATGCCCGAAGGCTTCTACGTCCTGCGCTTTCAGGAGCCGGGCAGGGCAGAGGCCGACTTCGGCCGGTACGACGTGAGGCGCGTGGTGCGCACCATCTACGTGCTCTTCTCGGGCGCCGAGATCCCGATCGCCAAGGAAGGGCAGGAGATCATGGACCTGGCCGACCTGTCCACGCCCCTCCCGGAGTGGTTCACCGAGGAGGACCTGGACGTCTACGCCGAGCTCTACGAGAAGTCCGGTTTCGGCTACCCGCTCAAGATGCCGTACAGGTAGTCGCCAGCCAAACGTACGGCAGAGACTGATGAAGACTGAAAAGGAGGACTCTGTCTGATGTTCATTGATTTTCTTCCTTGCATGCATGTAAAATTGATTGATCGGGCAGAACTATAGACAAGATCCCGAACCGGCTGGACGCCAAGTTCCAGGTGCCGGTGTTCATGGTGATGGGGGAGAAGGACTACGCGTTCAAGTTCCCGGGGTTCGAGACCGCCATGCGCGGCGGCATCATGGACAGCTTCATGCCGGACCTCAAGATCACCTACATCCCGGAGGGGGGCCACTTCGTGCAGGAGCAGCTCCCAGATCAGGTCAACGAGCTCCTCCTCGACTTCCTCAAGGGCCACCCTTAGCAGTTGCAGTGTTGCCATCGCATGCTTGGCCCGCTGGCTTGGTCTGAATTTTCTCGGAAATAAAAATGTACCCAACGATCTGTTGCAGGAGTACCGTACTGCAGCATTCTTTATTATGCGTCTTGTTTAACTGATCTGGGGATGCTGTATCTCAACTCAATGATATTGGAACAAATTCCTTGACGGACATTGGTGCTTCGCCTGTGCATCGAACTTACAGAAAGAATCATGTGTGAAACATTTCAGTGGACGAGGACTGCGTCACTTATTAAGTTACTTTTCCGATCAGTTTTCCTATTATCCAATATAATTTCAGTAGGACTCCTCCCTCCCAAACACTAGCTTTAATATACACGAATCGGATTCGCTCATCTGGTTAGGGAAATATGTTCATGAAGCCGTATATCACTCAGATTCCAGTCCTCTTCAACTTAATTTTACTTAACACGACAAACATGCGTTTTCCTTAGAAGTTGGGTTTCATGTGCAACAAACGTTCACATAAAACACAAACGTTCTGCATGCGACAGTAAACTAAACATGAAGATATTGCATACAGCAACATGTCTGTTCAGCTCAGTCCGGTTGGTAGGACAGAGCCAGGCTAGCTCCCCTGGTCATCAAAACAATCATGCCCTTGTACAATATATAACAAGGCTAATTTAAGGGCATTCCTATTGTTAGAGACGAGGTGATAGACCTTACAAATATTTTTAAAAAATGTCACTTGATAATTTATCCTAATGTTTAGGAACAAACATAATCCATATATAAGCAGACCCCTCCCTTACTCTCAATATGCTCACTCTAGCCGGTCCGCTCTATCTTCCTTGCGCTTCGCGTTACTTGCATCACCACTTTACCGCGCACTCCTCAATCCACTCCCCTCCTCCCTTGCTCGCACGCCCACATCACTTGTTTTGGTCGAGGCGCCACCTCTTATAGCTATAGCTTGGTCTATGTAGATTTAGAGGATGTGGGCGGTGACCTTGGAGGGAGTGTTGGCTAGGATGGGGGCATCGACGTTGGAGGGGACACATCTCTCACCACTACTTGGAGCTAAGAAGCCTTCGCTGCTGGCTTGGCCTCAAACCCATTATCGTCGATAGGAGGATAGAAGCAATGGTTCCATGAATAGAACTGGTTTTTATAGATTTGGATACAGTGTACATACCTAGATACTATATCCACATTTAGACATTTAGTATGATGAAACAAGATAAAAATTTCTACTGCGGACACCGTGATAACTTTGTGACTGCTTGGATACCTCGCTCTCTAGCCTCACCTCTCCTCACTAGGCAAGTCAAGACTTGTTATTGGAGGCCGCTCGAGTGAGTAAAATGTCGAAAACATGAGTAACAGGCCTCTTATAAAAGTTGTTTCACATTCCTCTACCAGTTTGTCTACCACCTCAGATAGCCTAACTTTTAGAATCGTGAAGAATATCTTATAGCTGACATTTAAGAGACATATGGGTCAAAGTTGTTTGACATGCATAATATCTTCGTTCCTGGACTTTTGGTATGAGTGTGATGACTCCAAAATTGAGCCTTCCAATATCCAAACTTGTCCTTTCTATGAAGGTCCCCTTTATAACCCCCCCAAAAAATTCGGTAAAAGGTGATACTAAATCCATCTGGCCCAGGAGCATAATCCACTTTCATATAAAAAAACTGTCCCGACCAGCTCTTTAAGTAAAGGAAACAAGCTCATAGATGAGCTCCAGGAGGTTGAGTTTGTTCTTGTAAAGAGAGAACAAAATATGGCTGTTGAGTTTGTTCTTATAAAGAGAGAACAAAATAGAGTTGCTGATCTTTTAGCAAAACATGCTTGTAAAGACTTGCCTTCAGCATTATGGCCGTGAGATACCTGATTTTGCTGTAACTTTATTGGCAAACGATGTAACCTGTCCTGGTTAAAAAGCTCATCCTTTCTCGCAAAAAAGAATCCACTTTTTCATAGCAAAAACCACACTCCTTACTCTTCTGTGATAGGTCTACTTAATACTCCCTCCGTCTCTGAAAGAATAGATTTCTGGTTTTGTCCTAAGTCAAACTTTTTAAACTTTGACTAAGTTTTTAGAATAAAGTATTAAAAGTTATGATATCAAACTAGTAGCAGTAGATTTATCTAAGAACATATTTTTACATGGTGCTTATTTTAAGTCATAAATGTTGTTATATTTTTTTTATAAAATTAGTTAAAGTTTATTACATGGTGCTTCATAATTGACTGATACTGATTTTAGGAATAGATTCTTTCATGGACGGAGGAGGGAGTATCTCACTATCACTAGCCTCCAACCTCCACCTTTTCGAGCCCACACTTGTACAGACAGATGTACAGTTTTGTCCCCTTTGGTGCCCAAATAGTGACTTGTAGAACTTATAAATCACCTCTTTATAAATATATAATTTTGAAGCTCCTAAAGATATTTTCACGAGCTCTAAAGAATTTAATTAAATTTTTTCATCTCTCTGTATTTCTAGGAATTTTTCTCATAGTTTTTAGAAATCTTAGAGACATTTTTTATAGTATCCTAGGTAGAGAGGTAATTTAAATTAATTAAGATGTCTAGTTGTAAATTGAAGAAGGAAAAATTAAACCACAATAATAATTAGTGAATTTTTTGCTTATATGTATCCATGGGCCTTAAACTTTGGGCCTACTGCTTATTCTGAATTCTGAGCCGAAGAAACCCCAAAGGCCTTCGAAAGCCCAGTATAATCGATCTAGTCCGACTTGGGGTCCAGATTTTGACTCCTGCTCCCGGCCCGCCAAGTCAACGGTTTTTAAAGATCGGAGCTCACTTCGAGAAGCTGAAATCGAGGGGAGAAGATTCCTGTCAGTGGAAGCAAAGGTGAACTCCGCTGTCTTCTTCCTAAATTTAAAACCAACCCGGCAACCTAATCAAAATCAAGTGCGTGCTTCACATGTACTCACACGCCTCCCCAAGCTGGCAAGCTGGATTACTCCTCCATATTGGTCTCATCGCAAGACGCAAGGCACTTCGATTGACGCGTGCCTTTAATCAGGAGCAGATCGAAATGACACCAATGCAAGGATCGATGTACAGGGACAGATCCATCGATCGGAGTATTTAATTTGGGTTTCACACACAACACAAGTTTTATATGGAAAACTCTTCATGGGCAGTTTTCCTAATTTTCAAGCTACTGAAACCAGCAGACATTTTTAATTTCAAGCACCTTTGGGCATTTTGAGTCGAATATTGATCCACGTAATCTGAACAACGTCACAACACGGGCAGATTTAGTTAAGTGTGAACAGGGCATTGGCGTATGGACAGGATAGGTTATGTACCCCACTCGTTAGCGTCACTAGTTTATTTTATTTTATATACACTCTCCCTACCTACTGGCAAGAGAGATAATCTAATTATTCAGTTTGTATAATGTGTGATGCTTAGCTAGCTAGCTATACAGTTATCCTTGACACTAAAGTACAATTTCCCTATATACGCTAGCTTGGCACCTAGCTAGGTTAGTAATCAAGAATATTGCGTATTAATTGCTAGATCTGAAGAGATGGCAAAATATATACTATGCACCAAGGGATGTGATACATAAATTACTCCCTCCAGTTCCAAATAATTAAAAGTGGTGTTTTCAGGGTGTCACAAGTCAATATTCCAAACTTTGGTTGCATATAATTTAATTATCTAGGTTAATGTTTTATTTTCCGAAGTTGTCCTTTAGAAGATTCTGATGAAAAGCTCATGGGAGGAGAACAAATAATTTCTTTTGAACTATTGGTTTATTATGAATTGAATGCATGAGATGTATACTTTGAAATATAATCTCGCTCCCCATGCATAGGCAAAACAAAAAGCATTACATCTTTTACTTTTAGAAGATAATTTTTATAAACTACTTTTTATATATATGTTCATCTTTTGGCTTTTCCAAAAAAAAAAACTTGTTTTCCTTGTTTCAGTTTTAACCACTGTTTGCCTACACGGTCGTGTAGCCCGTTTACACACCGTTTAAACGCTACATGGTGGTACACCGTTTCTATTTAATCAACCGTTTTGACCGTTTAAACACCCGTTTTTCTCGAATAATGGCTAAACAGATGGTGACGGACTATTTACCGTTTAGCGTTTAGGATAACACCGGTTTTAACTAGCTAATTATTGAAACATCAAGTGTTATTGTCAGCTAAAAAGCGACGTCACTGCGTCAGGTATACATCGACATGCAAGGGGGCGCGTCTTGATCATATATGCTCGCATAACACATCAATATCGATAGATATTGATTAGAGTGGATAAATAAAACACCAGCAATCGATATCTTGGTGGAAGTAACTAATGTTGTATGATTACGGAATCATATTTGGACTGATCTGTAACTAATATAAGCTAAGATAATCCAGTGGCTGAACGAATGCGATATGGCTTGTCAGGATAAGCTTGCACAGTCAAGTGCGCAAACAAAAATGGGCTTTCCTATGGTACATCTAAATAACTGTGAGTCGTTTATTTATTTTGATCGAATGATTATGATCACTTATTACCTCACAAGAGGTAATATGTGAAATATATATTTATTTAATTTTTATTTTGTAAAGTAAGATATACAAGGAAAGTTTCACATATACAAAATATTTTTTCTAGATTTAATTCATGCACGTGTGATCTAGCAGATATGATATATCTTTTTTATTTGGTAACTTTAGACTTGATATATATTATGATTACCATATGATTTTGTATATATGACTTGATATACTTGATTTACACACATTTATGCAATTACATGGTATACAAACGTGCTTGCATATGTATCATTTTACCGTATTACGCGCCCACACGCCACAAGTGATTTTGGACGCACATGTGTGCTGCCATACGAAACGTGTTAGCACGTCTATACATGCTCTCTAAAATACCACATAAATATTTTCTATTATATATTTATCATGATAGAAAATTGATATCTAAGATAGACTATAAAATTCAAATATACATGAAATCAAACTCGGAAAACATTATTTATCTTTATTATAGTTCGACTTCGAGTATAAATATGAACATATCATATATGAATATGAATTGGCTAGTTTTAAGTTTTAATTCAGATTATCATTTAGATCAATTTGAAATCGGCATGTTAAGATTTAAAATATAAACATACTTGAAACATATTATCAATAAATATTTCCTTAATTTCTTATCATCATGAAAAGGAAGGAGGCAAGCCGCCTCTGTCTCCATTACGTGGTCACAGTGACGCGGGATTTGGCAAGGTTTTCTTTCCTTCTTTCTATGTTCATTTATTAATTAATTAGTCTAAACAATTTAAAAATTCAAGGGCTCAGATTTGTTTAAGGTATTACCCCCTAGTAAGTAAAATATGTACCGTAGCAATGTCCAACAAAAATAGCCTTTTGCATTCATATATGTATCATTTAAATTTAATTTGCTCCAGACATGCATGATGCCAATGCCAAAAAAGAGAGAGTAGTGGGCAGATGACGATCATGATCGATGCACACAGACAGGCTGAGAATTAAAAAAAAGATATTTATTGATTTCATCCTCCTTACCCAAGGAAAATAAATTAAAATAACAAGGTGAGAATGCATGCATGTGAACAAAACTTAACAAGGCTAGCTATATATTCTTGCTTAATTCGATCGTTGAGGGCGTCTCGCGCATCACATGCATGGTATCAGCATTTGGAATTGGAAGAATATATAATAAGCTTGCCTGATATATATGACACATTCTGTAGACAACCATGCATGGCGACATCGCTCAAGTCATCATTTACACACAGTGCAAACCAGTTCGTTACACATGGATATGATCGAGAGGCCGGGAGATCGATATCGCGCACACGGCGCTCTGTGTCAGTCAAGTACGTGTACGAAAAAAAATATTTAAGGCTCGCGGTAGTCGATAAACAACTTGAGAAGTGAGCAATCAGTGAACCGTAAAGCTCACTGTACTGTTTCTATCGTCGGAACAAGTACAGCACATGCAACGAACAGATCGACACACACGGTGCGCTTAATTATAACTATAAACATAAATATATAAAGCAGCAAGCTACTAGTGAACAGTCAGTGTCAGTTACTTAATTAAGTATATATTATGGTCAATGCTCAGGTACTCCGGTTACCTCCAAGGAGGTAATATCTTAAATCAAATCTGGACTGTTGATTTTTCTAAACTTAATAATTTACTAAATAAATTAATAAATAAAAAACCAAAAAATCTGGAGCCATCCGGAGGCATCCGTACGCTGAGCATTGGCCCCGCTGCAGCCATCCGGAGGCTCCGCCGCCAGACGCACCCGCTGCTAGACACGTCGTACGTCGCCTTGACGCCGCCACTCGACGTTCCGTACGCGCTGCCGCCTGGACGCCGCTGCAAACGGCACCGCTGGACCAAGACGACGCCGCCGCCGGACGCCCCCGCTGCTGGACGCGTCGTACGTCGCCTTGACGCCGCCACTCGACGCTCCGTACACGCTGCCGCCTGGACGCCGCTGCACACGGCACCGCCGGACCACGGCGCCGCCGCAGCCACCCTATTTTTAAAAAATAAAAATTCAATAAATACTATTACCTTGACCGTTGGATCGGAATAAATGGACGATCCACATTCATTCCGGAGTACCGTAGCAAAAGTCATATTATTATATGAACAAGTACTCTTAATATAGTAATTGTACTATCTGCATGTTGTATTATAGTATGCATATGCTATGCTTAATTAGGTCATTAATTAGGTGGCACATGGTAGCTAGCTAGGACGATGCTTCTTATTCCCTCTCTCTCTTGTGTGTGCTGCTTCTAGCAGGCCGCCCCCATGTTGTTCAACTGTGCATGCATGCCTGCAGTTTCGCGATCAGATCGAGTCGTCAGAGGAGAAGAATCCCAGTGATCGAATCAGTCGTTATGGCTGACACGATCGATAGCGCGAGAGAAACAAAAAGGCAGCCTTGGGCTTCTTGGCTCCTAATCAAGCTCCAGTCAGTGCAGTGCGTGATGGAGATACACATGTACGACGATGCTAGCTATAGATTTCGAACCACATGCTTGAACGTGCATTGCTGCATGCTCCAGCTGTGTGGCCGGCCTGTTTATTTGGGCGTTGTTGGCATTGCATGGCACGGCATGCAGCTGCACAAAAATATTCAGAAATCGCAATCTATCGTGTGATGGTGAAAAGACGACGATTCATGCAGGGATCCATCGGAATAATCGCTTGTTGGCTGAAAGCCTGACCATGCATGCATGCAAGTGGTTTCTTTTAACGGTCTTCCAACACGACGCGCTAACTTATTAAAGATTATTCAGCTGGCTGTCGTCATGTGGCCATCCTTAATGAGTTTGTCTTGTCTCGATTACTTTGATACGGACTATGGAGTACTCCCTCCGTATCCGTTTTATCTGATGTCCTGGGAGATCCCATCAGTTTCACAATGACTGACGTTGTGCATCGGCCGAGCAGAAAATGGACGCTGTTGCCCCTGCCCATCCCCGGCGGTTTGCACGTAGTATATGAATCAAAATTAACCACTCTCGATCTCTGCCCCAGCACGCAGCAGTCAGTCACACAGCCAGTGAGATTATTAACTAACTTACTGTTCCGCATTAATGACCACTTCACGTAAGTAGGAGTATAGGAGTATAATAGAGATGTTTACTCCTGTCCTGTCTGCGTCATCGTAGATAAACTTCCAGCGCTCGCGAGACATGTTGCTTTGATGCGTCCTTCAGCAGGGAAAGAGAGACAGTACAGCACGCATATTATTTCAGTACTATACCGATCGACGACGCCGGCTACAGCGAGTCAAGTGCGTGCGTGTGTGATGAATTGATCATCCATCTGTTAGTTGTGACTGTGAGAGTACGTCACACCACATCACCACACCGGTGTGTGGTCAAGAGTATTCAGAAATCAGAATCTTTCCTGGCAAGAAGATATTCTGAAAGTTTATAATACGTACTACTGTATATATATACTCCCTCCGTATCTTAATAAAATCTCCGTATCTTAATAAAATGATGTTTTGGACAAGCTTTGAGTTAAACATTAGGAATATAAATCATCAATAACTTTTAAGTTGTTGAGATTCCAAATATAAAAATTATATGGATAGATTTATCTTCAAAAGTACTTTCATAAAAGTATACATATATCATTATTCTATAAATGTTTTTATAAAAATAAGAGGTCAAAGTTGTGTTTGGGAGACCGTGTCGCTGTCCAAAACGTTATCTAATTAGGATACAGAGGGAGTATGTACTATTTCCGTCCTAAAAATCAATCAAAGATACAGCTGTTGGACCAAATTCAAGCTATCTTATAATTTTAACTACGTTTATTGTATAAATATACCTTAAAATTTTGTTCATATGAAAATTACTGTAAATATTAATAATTTTTGTATAAATATATTTTGATGCAACTTGAACCGTAGCTTATTCCAGTTTTTTTTTTTTTTGGAGGAGGCAATAGCTAGCTAGCTAGCTAGGCTGTCAGCTGCCATAAAAGTTTAGAAGCATCGCCACGCACGCACACCAAAAGATACGCACGTACGCGGGTTAAATGACGCGAGAATCTTGCTGTGCCCTTGAGCCCTTGACAAAAGTCACCTGCAGGACTCTTCTAATCTAATTCTCTACACGTACCAGCAGCGGCCGATAAGCATTCAGCACTCAGCAGCAGTATGCACAAGCTAGCACAACGAACGGGCTAGACATACGTATGTATATGCACACATGCACCTAATCGGCATTGGTGCAGAGATGGGTACCCGGACCCGGCCCTCTCTGCTTCTAACCACCGGCAGGGCAGATGCACCAGAGAGAAAGAAGGAGAGGAGCCCTAGATGGAGCCTAATAGCAAAGGCTTTTCTATTGCTGGTGGCGGCCTATTTGGCCCTAGGCACCCTTTTACTCTATTTATCCACAATATATACATATTGATATGTGTATTTATTAAGAAAAAAGTAGTCCATTGTGAATTAAGCGTAAGCTATAATCGGGGTCCTTGTGGATATCATCATATCATTGTTAGGTCTGAAACCGGGAGTGAAATCATATTAGGGCACTCACAATACAGACTCTATCATAGAATATAAACCTATTTATTACCTCGAATATTATGGACTTAGAGTCTAAATAAGACTTGGAGTCTTGTTTTTCCATCATCTTTCTTCAATAAGTATAGTGCCACATCAGCAAAATGTCATAAATAAGTGATAATAAATAGTCTTGGACTCTGTGATAGAGTCTTACATTGGGAGTGCCCTTATTACTGTCAGTTCTATCACGCGTAGTCGCGTACCGTCGATTTCTCTCTTCTGCCAGATTTAGGGCTTGTTTGGTACAACTCACAATAATTTTATGAAGTTGTTGTGAGCTGTTTTTTTTTTGCCAAACACCTCTTTTCAAAATAGTGTTGGGACAGAGATCGCGAAGTCCCAGGCAAAGGTGCCGCGGGCATCAGAAGCGAAGGCCATGGCGGCCTCTCAAGCGAAGGTGCCACGAATGACGTTTTAGTATGCTCTCTGTGCGCAGGTACATTGATGGTGAAAGCAGCCGGCGTAACCCTCAAAGGGGAGGCGAAGGCCCATGGCGGCCTCGCAGGCGAAGGTGCTACGGGCATTAGAAGCGAAGGCCATGGCGGCTTCGCAAGCGAAGGTGCCGCGTATGACGTTTTGGTATGCTCTTTGTGCGCAGGTGGGGAATCCCCTTCGACTTCAGTCCTGAAGACCGACGCCGGAGTCGGTGACCCCGTCACCACTCCGGCATAAGCGAAGGGTCTGGAAGCCTTCGCAACGCAGATCGGCGGACCTCCAAGGTGGGCGTCCAGGAGAACCTTTTGGGCCTCCACCAACCCAGATTCGCCCTAGCAACCCAATAGGAAAAGAGGACCCTAGAGAGCCCCTGGGGGATCTAGAGAGTGCCCCGGAATGTCCGGAGAATATATCGAAGTAGGTAAAGGGCATCAATGTAATAGCATCTATCTCGTGTTTCGTGTCCTATAAAAAGAGGTCACTACCCACCTAATAAAAAGAGACAACTCCTGATTCCAGGGTTTTCTTGAAATCGTTGACATTCATTGATCCCTCGAGTGAGCCTTCGACGGCAGTCGCGAAGGCTCCCTCTTTCACACGCTCGGTGCATCCGGGCGAAGGCCTTCGTCGAACGGAGAAAGCCTCTTCCGGAAGGGTCCTGGTTATTCCTGTTTACTACCCCTATGTCGGAGGAGGTCATTCTCCAACAAATAGCTTCACCCATAAAGCTGGTTTTCTTCTCCTCTCACAAAGATATGAAGTGGGATGAAGTTAAAAATAATAGCTTATCACCTCTTTCTCCCCCTTTTCTCTCTTATATCTATGCATAAAGTTGTTGGTGAAGCTGTTTTGCCAAACGTTTTTTCCAAAATAGCTCAGCTTCACCTAGAGAGTTGCTCATTAAGCTATTTTCTAAAAAAATAGTTTCACTAATGAAGCAAAGTTGTACCGAACAGGCCCTTAATTGTAGCAGTGATGTCGGATTTAGACTCTATAATGATGTATGAATATGTACCGGTCGGTAAATACCAAATTAATGTTAAGTATACGACATTATCTTTATTTAAATACAATAAATAAAGTATAAAAAATTTGGGAAACAAAGCCGATAAAAGACACTTAAAAGGCTGGCTGGACCTGACGGTGACATCTTCCTATTGTTGCTGGGCTAGGAACCGATAGTGATAGGCAAGCCCCATCACTTCCGGTTGTCCGCTGTTGGGTTTAATTTGATTAATTCTAGCCGTAATAGTTGGAGTTTGATCCCCAAACGAACTGAATTGAAGCACACATGGCATGATGATCGTTAAATTAATAAATCTCCGAACTATATATATATTATCGTCTCTTTGCAATGCTCGCTAGTTTTCTAACAAGAAAGAAATGAGGCACGGTACCATTAGGCCACAGAGAGAGTCGTGACGAAGCTAGCTAATCTTGGAGACTGACACCGTTCGTTCACACCATGTATGTACTACGTACGTACGTGTAGTTCAACGTAGAAATAGCAAGACGGCATGCCAGGAGAGAGATGTGGACCATGGACTTCATATAGGCCAGCACTGAGCGCTGCTCCACAACAAGCTGCACTTTTTACGAGTGGGCATGCAAGTGCATCGTCTTCGATCGTCAGCTTCTTGCTGGTGGTGTTTTTTTTTAATGAGTGGCCGGGCATGCACTGGAGCCGCGACCCAGGCACCCAGCCGAGAGGTGCAGGGTCTGACGTGAGGAAGACGAAGGCGCGCACGTTAGCCGGCAGAGCAGCTGGGCAGGATGCAGCCTCCCTCCGATCCGCGCGCATTGAATAGTTCCGGCCGGGCAGGGGAATGAGATAACATCGTGCTTAATTGTGTTTATCGATTCCACGATTTCATCTATCACTGTCATTACTACTGCTGAGCGTGCATAATTAGAGATCCTGCACGGTACTGACAGGCACACGCGGACTGCTATAGCAGGGTAATGCGTGAACACATGTAACGCGTCGCCATACCATGTGGCTTGTGCTCTTGGACTTGCTTGCTGTCGCGGCAGCCGGCCGGCCGGTACCGGCAGGCCGCTCGCTCTGCCATGGTGGCAGCGGCCGGCACAACAAGGGCAAGCGTCCGCCCTGACTGATCCGGCCCGGCCCTGCCCCCTCCCCAAATTTTTACCGCGCGTGAGGCAACGCCATTACTACAGTATTATAGTATCTGTTTTACCGCGGCTCCGATCCGTGTTGTATGTGTCCCGTACGTACTCTCTCCCGTGTTCCGCGTATCGAGAACACTAGCATTCCTGGAAATGAAGTCAGCGACCATGCATGGATACTTTCCCATCAGGAAAAAGGGCAACTAGCACTCCCAGTTCCCTCTCTCCTCCTCCTCCTCCCTCTCTCGGCCACTATTTTGTCCGCTCCGAGCTGAGCCAGCCCTTACTGTGCCTGCAATGCCTGCCTGCCCGTCTCTCTCTCCTCTCTCTTCTGTCCTCTCTCAAGTGCATCTCTCTCTCTCATCTCTCTCGTGTCCTAGTAAAGAAAAGACAGTTTGATTGTACAGCTAGCCCACCGCTCATATCATCCGCTTCCCCCTCGCTCGCCCTTCTTTCTCTCTCACACACACAAACCAACAAGAGTCTGGATCGACCGAATTCAGCCGAGCTTCAGAAACCCTTGCAAGCTATCAACCCTCGACTTTCTTCTTCTATATAACCCTAAATTAGTTTGCTTCCTTCGGTTCTTGCGAATTCCCAACACACAGCAGCGAGCTCACTCTCCGGCCTGTGCGTGGTTACAAAGACGAAGACTTGGTGTGCCGAGACCGAGAGGGGAACCCAGAATCCCAGATAGACTAGCAGCTACTAGAGCTAGCTATAGCTAGAGCTAGCCATGTGTGACTACTTCCTGCAAAGGATGGAGGGCGACCAGCACCACCAGGCCGGGGACCTCACGGATGTCGTCCTAGCCGGCGGCGCCACGATGCATCAGGCAGCTATCGCGGAGCTCTCCGCCTCCACGGCCACGGGGTGGCAGCTCCCGGCCGAGCCACCAGCTGGACCCGGCCTATTCCGGCCACCGCAGCCGTCGTCGTCGGATGGCGGCGCCGGGCCGAGCGGCGACTGCTTCGCGGACGCCTTCGCCGGCCTCCAGGACCCGTTCGCCAGCGACTTCCGCGCCTCCTCCTCCTCCGGCGGCGGCGGCGGCCCCGGCCCTGCCGACTTCTTCGACTTCGAGGCGCCTGCTGCTATCGGTGGCGGTGGCGCACGAAGAGGCGTGCTGGTGGATAGCGGCGGAGGCGGAGTGGTGGAGAGGGGCCGCAGATGCCCGCGCTGTCGCCCAGAGAGATACGGCCGTACCCGGTGACGATGATGGGCGGCGACACCGCCGTGAAGATCGGCGTGCCGACGATGATGCCCGGGCTGGCTGTTGGCCCGCCCTGTGCGTTCGATGCTATCGCCGGGATGCAGATGCCGTCGCCGCACGGCGGCGGGATCAAGCGCAGGTTCGGTACCCGTACCACGCGCGTGATCGCTGCCAGATCTAATTAAGCACAGTTCTTCATCATTGTCATTCATGAAGCAAGCCCTCTTCCTTGATTTCCTTTTCATGGCGTATTTGAATTTTGCATGGATTTTCAGGGATTTGTAATTCAGCGGAAAGCGGTGCTAATCGCTTTTCCTGCTCCCCACCTGCTCTTTTCGTTATTCTGCATCTTCCAAGAATGCTAAAGAGAGTAAAACATCGACAGCCAATTTTTTTTTTGGTTCTCCGAATTAAAAATAGCCAGATCAAATGTTCTAGAATCTAGATACACAAAAAAAAATGGTAGCTGCTAGCTGTTGGTGAAATCTTCTTGAGTAAAGAAAACAACTAGCATCTAGTCGATTGGAAAAAAAAACACTAGCTGTAGCTAGCTACTAGAATTTCAGTTAAGTTAATTATTATTTATTAGTATTGTGCCAGAGCATCTAGGCCTATTTTCTTGAGCTCAACTTGCTTCCTTGCAAACCCTAGTTTTATCATTTTTCGCAAGATGCGTTTTTTTAGATGATCATTAATTCACGCATATAACAATGTGATTGCTCAAAAATTTAATTCGAGATTAATCATGTCTGCTGATATGATCTCTGGCACTAGTTGTTGCTTATTGGTGATTTAATTAATTTGTGTTTGATATGCATGCAGGAAGAACCAGGCAAGGAAGGTGGTCTGCATCCCAGCACCTGCAGCATACGCAGGAGGAAGGACCACTGGGGAGGTTGTTCCTTCTGATCTCTGGGCTTGGCGGAAGTATGGACAGAAGCCTATCAAAGGATCACCCTACCCAAGGTATTGCTACGACTGACCTTTCTTCTTCATGCATGCATTTGAATAAAATAGACATACTATATATATGTGCATAAATAATTATGGTGGTCATGTAATCATAACAATAAGAACATTATGTATTTGCTCAAATTAAAGTACTCGTCAATCAAGAGAAGTTCCCTAGTACTATTCTACTACCTGTTGGTTAGTTGTAGAAGCTAGCACATGATAAGGTAGCAGCTAGCAGCTGATAATATTATATATAAATTGCAATTGGCAAGAAGTGCAACATTTAATTGAACTCTATCATGGAATTCCTAAATAACGATTGTGAAGTTCAAGAACTCAGAGCTGTATTTATTACCTTGTCCTCCTTTGAACCATATCATGGAATTTTCTATGTCCGATCTACAGCTATATATGCACTTCAACAAAAACTATTGTTTTGATTCAATAGGGATATTTCTTTTATATCATGTCGCCACACAAAAACATCACTAGCTAGATGTTAAAAACAGATAAATCGGTGCATAAGAAATTATGTGAAGATGTACTCCCTCTGTCCCAAAAAAAGAGTCGTTCTCGCTTCCTAAAAAGTCAACAGTTTTTTACTTTGACCAACTATATTTAACAAAATATTAATATTTATGATACATAATTAGTATCATTAGGTAGATCTTTGAATATACTTCATAATAAACTTATTTGGAGATATAAATGTTACACGTATTTTCTATAAATCTAGTCAAAGTTGAGAAAGTTTGACTAGCACGATTCCCATAGCGACACTATTTTTGGGACGGAGGGAGTATATAAATAATAAGCCAAGAAAAAATTAAATGAATCGAGCTCCTAAATTTGATTCATGCACAATTATTGGCAATTGTTTTGCATTTCGATTTGGTTCATATAAGGTGGCCTCCCAAGGACACCTACTTATATTTTCCTTCTAGTGCACAATCTTGTGCCCGTTCATTCAAAAAGAACAACAATTGACAATTGTGTGCAAACTTTGCCATGCTGTGTAAAAGTATGTAACCACTAACCACAGAACTTAAAACTATGTTGATTTTGCACAAAACATTTCTTATATATTCAGTGATAATACTTTTCATTGTCAGGCACATCTCAGCAACAAATCAATTCAAATTTTCTATAATAGATTGTAATAAGTCTATTATATTTTTGGTTGGTCTATTTTTGGAGCATTATATTATATGTTTCCTTCACTTCATGATGATTCTTAAGTACTTTTCCTACTTTGTGATTTTTACATGCCTACATATAGTCTCAGAGATAGATGCAAATAAATATCACCTACATCATATCCTGTCAAAATATATTTGTTATAGTCAGAGATACGGCTACTTAAGCAAAAATACCGCAATAACTCTGAAAAATCGTTTTGAGGTTTGTCCTAGCTAGTTGTTTATACATCTTAATTTATGCTGCCAACATAAGTTTGACAAGAAAATCGTGGCAAAGGCAAATTTTGTCCCATGTGGTACGAAGCTCTAATTTCTTCTGACAAAAGTTTAAGAAGCAATTATGCTGTTGTGCTCTAACAATTAACTTCATGCAAGTATACTATATGCAGTACTGGTTAAGTTCTGAAAAGTTGTATTGTCAATTGCTCAGAGGGTAGCTTCTAACAATCAACGCAAATTAATAGATGCTATTATATGCGTTACTGGTTGAGTTCTGAAAAAGATTGCACATTGTCCAGAGGCTACTACAGATGCAGCAGCTCTAAAGGATGCCCGGCGCGGAAGCAGGTGGAGCGCAGCCGGACCGACCCAAGCCTGCTCGTCATCACCTACAACTCGGAGCACAACCACCCTTGGCCGACGCAGCGGAACGCGCTCGCCGGCTCAACACGCTCTCACCACGCCAAGAACAGCAAGAACAACCCCTCGCACAACATGCAGAAGCCAAACCTGCTTAAAGCCGAACCGGAGGAGCATCAGGCGTCGGTGGCAGTCCCTGCTAGCTGCGCCACCACTGCCACCAGCACCACCACCACAGCGACCACGAGCACCACTAGCAACAGCACTCCTCCGGCGACGATGGCTGTGAAAGAGGAGGCAATGGTCGGGTCAGAAATGGAGAAAGGGATAGGCCATGACGCTTCTGCCTTGCTGGATCACGGTGATCTCATGCAGCAGATGTTCAGCCAGAGCTACTACAGGCCGATGATACCGGAGGCCGCCGGCGGCGGCGGTGGCGGCCACCACGCCGATGACTTTTTTGCTGACCTCGCCGAGCTGGAGTCGGATCCCATGAGCCTCATTTTTCCAGGTGGCGATCCTGGAAAGGAGAAGGGAATAATGCCCAACAAGAGCTTGAGCGCCGATCCATTATTCAACCTGCTAGATTGGGGTGCCACTAATGTTGTTGCTACTTCTGCAGGGAGTTCATTTGAGCAAGACGAGACTGGTTGGTGACATTGTTTAGCTTGCATCTCTATTGGCAAATGCATATATGCACGCAAAACACACATTATTCGGTCTCTAGGACAATAACCACATTGCATTAATTAAGATGGAAAGTGGTAGGAAAGGATAAGATATGAGGGCTACATTGTTTTTTGTGTCCCCCTCTTTTAGTCATTTCTTCTTTCAATTTATTCTAATTCATGTGTTACAATAATTAAGAGCAAAAATCGCACTAGGAATCGTTTTTTTTCTGCTTCGTTTCTGTGTTATGGGGCTATATATTTTTATTTGTTTCTATGTCCCGCTCTATTATTAGTTAGTAATTTCTTCGTTTTATTTACTCTAATTGATGTGTTAGATCATTGTTCGCGATGATCTACTTATAACTGCAAATATGGATGGATTGTACTCATTCGTTAGTTACTTTCTTCAATGTTTCTGTTGTCTAACAGAACATGCATTATATTCTATGTGCTTCGAGGAAAGGATATAGAGAGAGTACTAGAATCAAAAGAGCATATAAAGACAGGTCCTTCAAGACGTGATTGAAAGCTTGCATCAGTGCCTAGGAAGTGCAGATGTGACCACAAGTACTGTGCTGCTGGTCTCTCTCTCTCTCTCTCTCTGGGCAGATAGAGAGAATCTGAAGATAAAAACGACTGAACAAGTGCTGGCTCCCATCTCCCTTGCTTGCACGCGAGAAGGGGATATGTTGGATCTGCCATGGACCCATGGTACATACTTTTGTCTCCTGCTGCACGACGCACTGCTGCAAAGGAAAAAAATACATTTACTGCACCGGCCTGTTCCTCCGCTCTATGTTTCCTCCCGTTATGTGTTCTGTAGGAGGAAAAAATAAGCTGAAAACATGTGAGAATAGTTCAAGAAAATAGTATTGTAAGTATATACACAGATAACAGCTCTTTGTTTCCTCCCGTGTGTTATATAGAAGAGAATAAATTAAAATAAGCTGAGCGAGAATAGTTCAAGCAAATAGTATAGCAAATATGCACCAATCCAAGCGCATGTACAATGTACGACGTACTACAGTTCATGCAGAGGGCCAGGGCGGCACGAGAGACAGGTGTGCTGGCCAATCAATCTGGACCACATGCAGTGCGCATGCAGATACATACTGTACACTACCGAGTATCTACTCCCTCTGTCCCCTAATATGAGTCGTTTTAGAATTTGACACAGGTATTAAGAAATCAACGGTCAGACTCGACACCCCCTATAAAATACTACAAGTGTAGAGTAGTACCACTAGTACTACTTCAACAGTTCACTTTATAGTACTAGTAGAAAGAAGTGACATGTCACATCAACTTTTTCTACAGTTACACGGTCACTATTTTGGATTTAAAAAAACAAAAATTACACCCTATCGGGGCGGCAAACAACACTTGGTGTCAAAATAAATAGAGTGAGCTCTAGTTTTACACAGAAGAGGCAAACTAAAATTTGAAAGTAATGGTTCCAGCGCCATTTCTCTAACTCCTGTGCGAATAAAAGCCTGGTGCCCCTTCGTTCCACTCATTTCAACCATTCACCTCTCATGCATCCTCCATGGCAAAACTAGACTTGAACACAGCACCACATGGAGAGGAGGAGTTGCCAGATCTCAACAAGAAGCCTGGTGAACATGAAGAGGATCATAATCCCTTCAAAGATGTAGTTGCAAATGAAGTTGGGGGAGCTAGTCACTTTGGTCTCCATCCTGATCAAATTGGTGAACAAGCAGAAATTCATCAAGGTAAGCACATTTGCTTGTATCCAACCCCTCACTCCCTCTCTCTCCCCCTAAAAAATCTCCCCCCCCCCAAATAAATTAGTCTGCTTGCTTATTTTTGTCCTAAAAATCAGAAGCAACATCAAGAAATTTCTGTCAACCAAACATGCCCTTTACTGAAGGAGCTAGCACTCCAGCACACCAGTCATTACTATCCTTTGTCACCTGAAACTCTTTTCTGTACCACCTGTTCTATGTAACCTCTCTGTTCTAAAATAATATGGGCATGTTTACTTCCTCTCTACTAAAATGACAGGCAACATCTAGGAATTTTTAGTGTTTATTTATCTATCACCTGAAACTTGCAGCACTGTCTATTCTAAAATTAGTATGAACTGGTTTAGCCTCTCATTAAAATGCACATTAGTTAAGTTTTTGTGTGAGGCATGCAACTCATATTTGCTTCTGGTTCAAAATTAAATTGCAATGAGCGGAGCATAACTCACTTGTGGGGGTGACAATGCCTTTCATATTCATGAGCTGCTTCTATACCAGGTGATAATGTTGGCCATCCATTTGATTTGAATGATCCACTGGTAGAACAACAAGGCAACCTGCATGCAGGTGATTACTTCCCTTAGGTTCAAGTCATGTTTGCAAGAATAATTGTCTCTATCAAAAAGTTTGATAAATTATTTAATGACAATACACACCATCTACATTTTTTGTAGGAAATGACAACACTGCCTTACAAGCAGAACATGATACCTTCGACGATCTCATACAAGACTTCGGCGTGTACACAGATGATGTTGACATCATATTTGATGAAGAGGAGTTATCCAACCCCGATGATGACGAAGATCAACAAACCCAACAAGAAGAAGCAACAAATATGGTCAGGATCTTGACAAAAAGAGAAAGGCAAGACATCTATGAAGATTTGCTTCGGCTAAGCAATAATGGCAAATTAAAAAGAGACAACACAACACTTATTGCTGCAAAGTACAATGTCCATATGCGTACAATACAACGGATATGGCAGAGAGCAAAAAAATGTTTGGAACAAGACATACCAGTAGATGTCAAATCATTGCGACCAAAGAATTGTGGTCGTAAAAAAATTCAAGTGGACCTCACAAGGGTTGTTGATATTCCCTTAAACAGGAGAGGTACCATAAGGTCACTAACAAATGCTCTTAATATCAATAAAAGCTCTCTACATAGGTTGTTCAAAGAAGGCTTGCTATGACGACACTCCAACTCATTGAAGCCTTATTTAAAGGAAGAAAACAAACAGGCAAGGCCGCAGTGGGTTATCTCTATGCTAGAACCAACTACTGTACCAGATAATCCCAAGTTCAAGGACATGAAAAATATTATTCACTCAGATGAGAAGTGGTTCAAAGGGACAAAGAAGAAAATGACTATGTACATGCATCCAGATGAAGAAGACTCACATAGGACAATGCAAAATAAGAATGCCATTCACAAAGTCATGTTTTATTGTGCTATTGCAAAGCATAGGTTTGATGCTGAAGGGAGGTGCTATTTTGATGGAAAGCTAGGCATATAGACTTTTGTGCGAGTGGTACTAATCTTTCTCTGAATAAAACTTCCAATCTCTTTTATGTTATTTGAAATAACATTCTTTTCAATTACAAGAACCAGCAAAAAGGAGAAGTGGCAACAGACCAAGCGGCACACCTATCACAAAGACCACAAAGGTCGATAGGCAAACAATGAGATCTTATATGATCAACAAACTCATACCAGCAATACAAGCTCGTTGGCCTAGAGAAACAAGGCATGAGACAATATGGATACAACAGGACAATGCTCCTTCTCATGTACTGGTAGATGATGCAAGTTTTGCTGCAGCAGTTGCCCAAACAGGCCTTGATATACGCCTAACTAACCAACCTCCTAATTCTCCTGATATGAACTGTCTTGACCTTGGTTTCTTTGCTTCTCTTCAGTCGCCAACGGATAGAACAACATCTAGAAACATGGACGAGCTCATCCAGAATGTGGCAATAGAATATGAAAACTACAACCCCGTCCTTCTCAATAGGGTATTCCTCACACTACAAACATGCATGATTGAAGTTATGAAAGATACTGGAGGTAATAGGTACAAGATCCCTCACATGAACAAAGAGAAGCTAGAGGCACAAGGCATGCTCCCTACAACTCTAAGTTGTGATAGCCAGCTAGTTCAAAGGGCTTTTGAGTTGTTGAACACTTAATCGTTATGTTCATGTAAACATCGCCTGTGATGCTTTTGCGTTGTTCAGCAAGTATTGTTGTTGTATATATAACTTTTGCGTTGTTCAGCAAGTATTGCTGTTGTATATATAACCATGGTTTTATTTGCTTTACTAATCCTTTTGTGTTGTTTAGCAAGTATTGTTTGTGTATATGACCATGTATAAATTCTCGTATCATGTGGTTGCGACAAACTAGTCATTCCTTAGTGTGTCATTTAACATTGCAACTCACAAAGTAAACCATACCATAACATACATGCAAGCACCAAAATAACATCACTAGAAATAACCAGCAAACCATCAGTAGCATCAGCACTAGGGTACAGTTACAATCAAACTATTACCAATACCATGACTACGATATTACATGTTGTAGCCCAATGGTTCTAACGTTGGGAACTCTTGAAAACATCTTTGCACGCAGGAATGAAGGTAGTCAACAAGTCTGTTACCTCATCATTAAAGTCGTCGTCATCTTCCACCTGTGAATAGCCTCGCAAGTCCACACCATCCTGAAACCAACATCCCTCGTCATCAGTTTCCACATCAGAGAAGCTGGCTTTATGGTCCACCTCCTCCTTGCTAGTATCCATTAGTACCTTGGCACTCTCCTGCTCCAACTTTACACTACCCATCTGCATCGTGCGACAGACTATGTTGAGCTTGTCAGTCTCCACCTCCAACTTGACACTGCCAGAAACATCCTATGGCTTGCAGGGATTCCCAAGGCACGCTTCATTCGAAAGTGACGAATGATCCGGCTAAGCCTATGTGGTCCCTTGCCACCTGCCATCCAAGGATTGCCTCACAAAATAACACTGCAATATATAAGAGTAAAACACTCTTAATTCTCATGCAAATGATGAACTGATATGACAGAAAAAGAAAGGGGCTAAAAATTAGAGAATCAGAAGCGCATTCTTCTTAATGAAAACAACACTAGCACAACAACAGTATTTCTGAGCATAGTAGATGGGCCATATATTTTCTAAATGTCTAGGCCAGGAACAAAGTGGATCAGATGCGCCTAAATTTTCTGAGCACAATAACATATTATTCCTCTTTTTTATTTGCTTATAGCACTCATGGAAAGATTGATATTTTTTTAGAATAGAGATGTGATTTTTGGAGGAGGAAAAATACCTTGACGGAACTTGTGTCATCAGCACAGGCCCTCAGATCCAGTCCACTACGCCTTGGCCTGATAGGAAGCAAGGTTGTTGGAGGCGGCGCGACGACAGCAGAGGGCAGTGTCTGATGTGGAGGAAGGGCCTGCGTTCCTAGCTGCCATGGTCCAACACAGGATGCAAGGGAGGGGCCAGGCTGGAGGAGGAGGCGGACACTGTGCAGGGGCCAGAGGAGGACGCAGACGCAGACGCCGTTCGTCGCTGCAGGGGCCAAAGGAAGAGGCGGACGCCGTGCGCCGCCGCAGGAGCCGGAGGAGCACGCGGAGACGCCGCAGGGGCCGGAGGACGCGGACGCGGACGCGGACGCCGTTCGTCGCCGCAGGGCCGGACGAAGAGGCGGACGCCGTGCGCTGCCGCAGGAGCCGGAGGAGGACGCGGACGCCGCAGGGGCCGGAGGAGGACGCGGACACCGTGCGCCGCCGCAGGAGCCGGAGGAGGACCTAGATCGTGCGCTCCCGCCTCCCGCGGCCTGGCAACCAGCAATGATGCGGATGGGGCGACCGACTGTGTGGATGCGGCGACCGGCGACGACGCGGATGCGGCGACCGGCGACGACGCAGATGCGGATGAGGCGACCGGCGAACGACGACGATGCAGATGGGCGGCGGATGGGGGCGACCGGCGAGATTGGGGATCAGTGGATTTTTTTTTTAACATTTACCTGCCCTGTGCGGTGGTGTGAGTGGGAAGGTGAAGAGATAAGGCTGTTGCGTGTGACCTCGTGGGAGAGCCTGCGGCCGTGTACAAACGACACACATTAAGGGACACCCCACCCATCACAGAACGACGCACATTCGGAGACGGAGGGAGTACCTAGCTATGACATGAACATACGTGTAGCGTGTCTTTATTCCTGGCCGACACGAGTCAAAAAAACTTTTCCTATCCTCCCATATAGTGCTGCTGCCTGCACGAGTGCATATATGCATGGGGATTGGGGACACCCCGTTTTGAATACGAGCCCCGCCAATGTCGTCGTTGGTCGACATTGATGTCGTCGTGTGTTGTTCCGGTGCACTCGTACAATGCCCATGCATGCAGTGATGGACGTCCTTGCTTGGACCCTCTCGCCTGCATGTCGCTCGAAATAGTTGACTAGACTGATCGTGCACCAACCTTTATTTCGATCCCCCGACCCCAAGTAAAGAAGCGCGTGTCTCCGGCCGGCCGGCCGGCCTGATTCTATTCGATGTATCTTGCATTGCAATGTCCAAGAAGCTCTCTCGGCAAGAACAGCGCGTCCAAACTTGGCAGCTTCGATCTCGTCCATTCTTGCTTGGAGTGCGCGCATGCTTATATATGTTGGACGATGCGACATGTCTGCTCCCCTCGTTCTTCTCATTTTAGATAGCTTGATTGATTGCCTACTCTTTTGAGTAAAACGTGATGATCCATTATCGGCATATGTGGACTTGCCCAAGTGTTAATACGTGGAAAACTGTATTTAGCAAAAGGTGGTTGTACCGTTGTATACTCCCATGCCTTTAATTTCACGCTTTTCCTAAACGTCAGGTGACACGCTAGCCGTGTGGCATGCATAGCCTCTAATTTTTTTTTATGTTGAACAGGAGGGGCGCACACACCACTACTGGCACTACTAGAGAACATGTCTTTAGTCGATGTCCAAAATAAGCTTTAATCTCGAAAAAAATATGTCCGGGACTAATAAATCTTTAGTCTCGATTGGTAACATCAACCGGGACTAAAGAGTCTCATTTAGTCCCGGTTGGTGTTACCAACCGAGACTAAAGGTCCAGACCATTTAGTCCCGGTTGGTAATACCAACCGAGACTAAAGATAGACTTTTTAGTCTCGGTTGGTGTTACGAACTGGGACTAAAGGTCTCGGTGGTGGGTTCAAAAGGGAATAGTCCAATCTATTGACAGATGTGCTGTGTAGGTGGGGTGGTAAGATACGTATGAGGTCATGGGTTCAAATCTCATGGGGTGCAGTTGTGGTGGGAGACTTTATTTTTTTTACGGGAAGAACAACCAACCGGGACTAAAGGTATTTCCCGGTTGCAACCACCGGGACTAAAGGCAGATTAGAATCGGGACCAAAAGGCCTCTGTGTAGTAGTGTGGTGTTGTTTTATTGAAAAGTAAAGTGTTGTGTACAATATGAAACAAAAAGAGGAAGGGGAAGAGCTTAATAAGAAACAAAAAAGAAAAGGTGAAAAATAAGCCTCACTAGGCAGATTAAATGAGGTTGTTTAACTATAGATCAATTTCTCAAAGCAAATTCTCTTTGCGTGGTACAAGAGTAGAGCAAATTTAGACTTGAAGTTTCTTTTTGCCTCTTGGAGGGAGGGAGGCCAATTACTGAAGATGAGACCTTTTTTTCATTTGCTAGATTGTCCATTATTAGAATGATGATTTCCATAAAGAAAAGGACATTAACTTGCCTTCTGAACCCATTCAAGCAATGGAATAGGCCCACTTGTTGTTTTATCTACAACCCAATCCAATCCCAACAGCCTTATGCAAAAAGACAACTTATTTAATAGCAAATGTATTATAGATTATTCAATCAATTGATTACAAAGGACACAAGTATAGTCTTGAAGTTGCATGTTTTTCCTTCACAGAAGCTCCCTGGTGCTTAATATGCCCTTTAAGATCAACCATGCAAATACCTTTTGTTTGTTCTGACAGGAGCATTTCCAAATCTAGTGAAAAAACTAGGTGGATTGTTTAATGCCCACTTAAATGTTTGTAGGCTTTGGCCACTAAGAATTTTCCAGAATTCCAAATGCAAGTCCATGAATCAGCATTTTCATTCAGTGTTAATTGTTGCATGTCACTTTGAAGTGGGTTTAGCTGTGCAAATGATTGCTAGGATAGTGGTAAGTGGAAAAGGTTCAGGATGTTGTCACCTGATTTTGCTTCAGCTAGGATGGTATTTTTATTTGACAAATGAATACAACTTTGGGTTGGACATCATTGGGACTTTGTCATTCCAAAGGTCTGACCATAAGTAGCATGATTAATTTAGCATTGTTGATGTTTACTTTTGCTAGGCCTTTGAACTTGTCTAGTAGCTAGCTTTTGGATGTTTCACTACCAAAAAGATCCTTTTTAGCCGATGATGGTAAACTTCCAGCTTTATAATAGCTTTCCTAAATGAGGGCAATCTATGGAATGTCTTCTCCGTTGAAGAATTTTATTAAGTGCTTTAGCAACAAAGCCTCATTTTGTGTTTTGAGTTCTATTACTCCTAGCCCTTCTTCATTCGGTTTTGTCAGCCCCAAGGGTAATCCTAGATATGTGAATGGCGGAGTACCTTTCTAATAATTAAAAGTTCTTGCAAATTGATCATGACTTGATTCTTGTAGATTGATAGGCAACATAATCTGTTATAGTTTACTTTCAAGCATGATGATTCTTCAAAAGAGTGAAGAAGTGCTTTCAAGGTAAGTAGTTGTCTGCTACATGCCTCTATGACTATTAGTGTATCATGTGCATATTGGATTACTAGGAAAATCATTGGAGCATCATAAGAGAAGGGGTAGCTTTAACATGTTAAGATCTTTAGCTCTATTCAGAACTGACTGGAGAAGATATGGTACAAGCACAAATAACAGTGGTGAAAGAGGGTCACCTGGTCTAACCCATCTTCTAAAGTGTAATACTTTGCCTAGCTTTCCATTCAATAAGACTAATGAGGTCCTTGAATCCATAATTGTTTTGATCTATCTGATCCAATTGTTACCAAATCCTTTTGCTCTTAGTAATTGTAGAATAACATCATGTTCCACTATGTCAAACGCCTTTTAGGATGATTAGTTGCTTCTTAGACTTATGACATAGATGCAAGTATGATCTAATGCCTACGCTAAACAATCTTGGATTGTTCTAGTCTTAATGATAATTTGCTTGATCACTTTTTATAATCTATTTGCTGAGACCTTGGTGATAAGTTTGAAGGAGGTGTTGAGTACACATTTTTCTATAGTCAACATCTGAAGTTATTTCATCCTTCTTTTGGGACCAGTGCGATATGTGAAGTATTATACTTCTTAGACAAATGTCACCCACAAACACAGCAGTTGGGTTGCGCGGTGGGCTACTTGTCACTGGCCCAAAAACTACACGTGCGGCTTTAGAGAACCAATTGGGTTGCACGAGGTCTCATTTTTATTTACTTCTTATTGAAAGCCCTTGGAGCATCCTATTCCTGCAATTAGTACTAGCACAATTAACTTCTATATGTCCCCAATTTGTGCAATCCTGACACCCGGTTGGCCTCCTGCAGGCATGCCAAGGATGCTTGTTAGATAGCCATCTTGAGCAAATTCTGGGAGCCATTCCTTCTAATAGAAATTGTGTCCTCCATGGTTGACCTTGGTTCAAAATTTGAATTTGATAAGTCCCCATAGTTGACTCAGTTGACTCAAGTTTGACCAAATTAGTAGTGGATTTTGGACGAACACCTCTAATAGGATTAACAACTATCGTTAATTGATGCCTCAGTTAATCTATCTGTCTCCGTTAACCAAAAAGGCATGTCTCCATAAATATTTATGTAGTAGTGTTTATCCCATGTGCTACCCTCCAATCTACTTGAAATATTTTTTTATATAGTTTTGTTTGTTTCTTTGATTATAATTTTACTTTCTCTGTCCATTTGTCTTTGCTACATTTATTTGCACGAACACTATATATAGCTATTACTATTATTGATAGATTCTTTGGCTATAGTCTTCCTCTTTCTCTTCTTTTTCTACTACTAAACTAAGATTTTACCATATAATCATTCATGTTCTTTGATATGTCATAGAGCAATGCACCAGGATAATATCTAGGCACCAAGCTGGATTTTCTTCTCGGAATATCTTCTAGCGCCGCTCCGTTTATTCGTTCTCGAAGACGATGCCGACTATTCTCGATCGACGATTGCTGGAACGAGAGCAGACGACATAACACCTCTATCCCCTCCTTCTCCGAGGCCGTTCATTTGGATTCATCTCGTTTACTTTCCTCATATGGCATTCATCGATTGGTGCAAAGCCATGAAATGCAACACCAAGACAACTCATATGTATTCCAACTCATCAACGACTTCTCCGGGAAGAAGTCCACCTTGGCACATGACTACATGAGCACTCGCGTTGGAAGATAGTATGGAAATAGAATCCGGCTCTTGGTGCATGGACACCTGAGTTGTTTTCCTGGCGCACTCCGTCTCCATCAACGAGGAAACAAAATGAGTAGCCACCGAAGAAAGGGGATGGAAGATGTGTGTGGTCAAGTGATGGACGACATGGGTTGAGCCAGACGAATGGGCTAGGCCCATGCAGGCCCAAGGGAAAACAATTAGAAAAAATAATTATTTAGATTGGCTGCTTTGAGATGTGTGCTGTTTTTAGAGAAAGAGTATTTGACCAATTTCCTTTTTATAAGTGGCTCAAATATTCGATGAGCGCGAGGAGGGAATAAAAACCATCAGCTCAAGCTCAACTGTATTGCACGTGCTTGTCCATCTAGCCTGCAGCAGCCAGCAGACTGTCAGGCAACAAATCGTGGCCGTTTGTAACAGCACTGATAGGTCGCTTTCTCCTTTATTACGCCCTGCATGCGGTGAGATCAAAGAAAAGCCGGTGCACAAAAAAGACAATCATGTATGCTTTTCTAGAATCTTTTCCTTTTCCACATGCATGCCCTATCCTTCTGCTTCTGCACTTCTTCTGATCTCTCTATCAAACTTCCTTCTTCGATCGACTCGTTTCAGCGATGCTCACAGAGTCATAGTCGTAAGAGCATGCATGTTTGGTAGATGGTGTGTCGTGGTCGAGCATTATGCCTATATATGCAACATTGCCACATTGGCTAACTAAACACCAGCATTGACGATGATTGAAAATTGATGAGTACTCCCTCCGTTCTTAAGTAAATGTTGTTATTGGTGTTTATGCCACAAGTTTAATTCGATTTATAAAATATTTATATCTTCAAATAAATTTATTAAAAAATTAAATTCAAAGATATTTCTAACGATACTAATTATATAACATAAATATTAATATTTTTAATATATATTTAATTAAAGATGTTTTTTGGAAGCATAAATGATATATATTTAGGGATGGAGGGAGTAGTGTGTAACACTTTAAGATAGCACGTATTGTGTATCGTACAAACATCGTACAAACACCAGAGACCAAAATGTATCAGCACTTTGAACTGCTCAAAGATATGCATACTCATAAGTCAACAGCTGATGAGCAGTTGAGTGGAATCTCACCTATTTCTTACGAGGTTAACTACTAGTATATACCAAGAGAGGTTTAGTTCCTTGTTGATACGTTGATGTTCAGTTTTCGATTTTTTTCCCCGAACTAGTAGCTTTGGGCGCATAAACTATCATAGTTTCTATGGTCATTCAACATTAACATTTTAATGACATGGAAGGCAAGTTAACGAGGAAATAGAACGAAACAGTAAGAAACCAGGTCTATGTCCAAAACGAGAGGAAATCCAAATCCTTTCCTTGCAGATCCTGTGTGCAGAGAGGTGGCGTGTGGCCCGGCCCCTTCCTCTGTTTCACTTAAGCTTTTAGGCAGCGATGGCAAACGGAACATGGGCACCTCGCGACAGCTCTTGATCTCCACCCGTTTCCCACAAGAGGCCGCACGGATAAGCTCCACAACATTGTGGCTTGATGGTCAATTCAACTGGATAGGCCTAGTTGACGGAGGAGCGGGGATGGCATGTTGAGCAACGACCAAACCTTGGAGCAGACCAAGCTTGGGAAGGGAAAAGAAAGGGTAGCACAGGAAGAGCGGCTCGATTGTGGCTCATGTCTGGTGAGTTCGCCTTCGTTTTTGTTGTCATCAAGCTCGCAATGGTTGGCAAGGTTGAATCAGCGGTCGGGCAACCTATTGAAGCGACGGCGACATCAGAAAAGGAGAGACTCGCATCCTCGCAGGTTCGTGGCACCCGGCCAGACCATCAGGCCCATGTTTGCTATGTCGTGGGCTCGTCCCCATGTAATGGAGTGCAGGGAAGAAGAAAACGGGAGGATAGGATCCAGGAGAGAAGGGTTGAATTATTGATAGACACAAGGTTAAACAAATACATTGTGAAAGGCAGTTTCTTGACATAGTGTCCCAAAATATAGAAACTACTACTCATTACTGCATTGTGAGTGCTTTATGTTTTTTTAGAAAGACAGGGGGCCTCACCTAATTAAAATAAGCTAAGATGGAAAAGAAAGAAAAGAGAAGGAGAACAATAGAAAGAGAGAGGAAAACTGGAAGAAAAAAATTCAAAACTAGAGGAAAATAAAATAAAAAGGAGGAAGAGGGATCTATATACATCTTGATCATCCCAATCTATTGGAACTATTAAACTTCTAGCTCTTTTTAACTTGTTCCTAATTCTATGTACATGCTTTGATAACTGCTATTCCCCTTGATTCCTTCTTGGTCCTAGGTTTTCAAAGTTTTAATGTTTGCATAGAGTTATCTTTGATTCCTAAATATGAGGTTGTAACATCAATGGATTTTCTATTTCTTACCAGTCAAATATTATAGGTCACACTATATCATCGCATTGATTATTCAGAATTAGGTTGAATTAGAGTCAACACAATTGTAGCCATGTTCGTCACTGGTTTAGTGTCAAACCTGTGATGTCCACACATAAATTGCACAAGGGCATCTTAAATGCATATGTTCAACATTTTCATTTTTCATTTTAATTATCAGTATGGTACAATTTTTCTCTCACAACAAAACAACCAAAAACAACATCAGTCGACTTATCAGTCGTAGAAACGATCAGCTGAATAGGGTGTATGATGTCTTGCATTGCCGAAATATTTTTTATCTCCAGTCTTCCCATTATTGCTAACCAAGCAAAGATCTTACATTTTTAGGAGATAAAGAAAACCATAACTCTTGCATTGTTGGGCAAAATATCCCCCAAAAGAGAGTATGCAATAAGTTGTTCTAACAGTTAAATTCTTAGTTGGCCCAAATCTCATTTCCCTTGTATCTTAAAGAGTTGTTAATTGAATAATGCCTATGTCCTAGAAAGTATGCAACTCTTACATGATCAACTTTTAGTGATGTATTCATTTCATCTTCATCCCACTGGCTAAAGGCACAACAGAGATGTCCCCATCCCTTAACCAAATTACCTAGCAGGCTAGGATCATCCTATTCTAGAATGCTAGAATGGATCCATCTTGTTCTTCTCGTTGCAAAACCAAAGACAACCTTAGAATAAGAATGAGTGTTTATGAAACAGGTACACGTGAGAACAAGGACAGAAAATGGTTCTCTATTCTCATCCCTACAAACCCGATGGAGACTAGCTTTTTCGTTTTAATTCTCGTGAAAAATTAGATTAGCCCCGTCTCCATTCGGTAACAGAGAATTCTCCGCGAGGAATTAGAGATCGGGACCTCGCCATCTCTAGCCGAGTGCCAACGGAGCATGGCTGGTGGCTGCCGACGCGCCGTCTAGGCGGAGGCAGAATCATCGAGCTAGTAGGCCACCACGGATCGAAGTAGACGTCCGCAACCGCAACCGCAGCGTGTTCGGGCACTGTTGCCAGTTGGAACAAAGTCCCTCATCGGTGCTGGTGCGTGCCAACAATTGAATGATGTCTGAGGGCTAGCCCAGTCGGTACTGTTGAGCGACCTAATGATTGCGCAGTTCCGAATTGGCAAATCCAACCTCTATAGGCCTATTGGCTATTGCTGAAAAGTGGACGGCCGACAGTGCGCGCCACTGCATGCTGGAGCTGGTGGGGACTGGGGTCTGTGGGGGCGAAGGGACGAGAGGCCACAACAGGCCAGCGAGGAAGCGCTCCCTCGTAGAAATTTTGTTCGTTTCCGACTCCCAACGCACACTGTTTTTGTAGGCCGACGTGCGCAGGATTGGGCCCTGCACGACGGGCTGCAGGGGCCTATTGGAAGGCCCAGGAGATACAGCGAGGTTGTTGGTTTGGTTGTTGCTCAAGAAATGTGCTTTTTAGCCGGCTTAAATTCAGTCAGAACAATGTTTTTCTTTCACAAGAAATCAGCCAGTAGTGTATAATTCTATCATAACAGTACATAATCCTACCAAGCGAACAGACATGTGATGGTATGGTGCATCTTCTCTACGTTAGCCATATCTCCGCGCGGAAGAGTTGAATATGTACACATTTGTTACGTGGCTCGGTGCAATGCATTGCATCAGTGTTCCAGTTTGCAGGTTATGCAATGTACCCTGCCTGAGAAACAAGCCAACAAAAGTTTCCAAGTAAGCAGAAGTTGCTGTACATCTTTATGCCAGTCCATCATCGGACCTTCATGAGGTCCAAAATTCTAGTATTAAAATATATATCTTGTCACATCAACAATACTAACTTGATATTATAAAAACTGATACTCTGTATAAGCTAGTAGTAGCTTTACACAATGGACCACAGAGTAGAGAGTACAGTTGCTGTTTGTGGACTTCTGTTGGTCGTTGGTTTTGCTACTCACCTACCTTTTCAATTCCAGCATGACATCTTGGTCAAACACGGAGCAGGTTGGTTCCAGAAATCCAAGATCGTCTTCTTGGCTGTCCAACCATTTCCGTAAGAAACTGGTCCAGATGTCCGATGTATCAACCTGTCGCATATGCATGCACACGAGATCCAGAAAGGTTCTCGCTTCGGATCTTCCATGCATGGATTCACAACCATACGCAAATCGATCACGCGGTCACGCCGACGCCCGCAAGTAAAAACTTGAGACGACTGCATCGACACTGCATCGACACTTGACAGCACGATACAGAAGCAGATAGACCGGCCAGTGCTGCCTGCGTCAGTTATCCTCAACAACCGGGCAGAGCACAGGGCTCTAGATGGCCAGGTGGACAGGACAGGACAGGCTACATACGCAGACGGCTGTATGCACTGACAGCAGCAGAGAGATGGAAATAATGGAAACGCACGTGGACTGATGCCGAACGATCCAAGGGTAATGCTGCTGCTCTCCGTTTCAGTTTGACGATCACTGCGGGCGTCAACCTTCTCAACAACTTCGCAAAACCAGTAATATAATCAGCAGAGAAATGGATGGAAACGCACGTGATGCAGGTCCAAGGTTCTGCCGTTTGCCTTTGACGATAGATCACTACTGCGTCAATCTTCTCAACAACTTCACAAGAGCAAGAGCTGCATATATATAGCCAATTTCATTTTTTTAACTAGCTGAGGAAGAATTTGCAAATTAATAAAACCCGGTGGACGAATTTTCCATCTCCAGGGGAAAAGACTATCATCTCCTACCAGATAAATTCCTAATTCGCCTTTTGGAGCTTCTACTCTTACATAAAGCTCTTGCTTTGATAATTCAAAATTGGGCGAAGGTTTTTTACCAAGAAATCGATATTCAAAATCATTCCATTCGGGATTCTTTGCTTTCTTAAAGCGTCGGGCTTCTAAATTCTCATAAGGTCCTCCAGGAATTTTCTCTCTCTCTCTTATATATATATATATATATATATATATATATATATATATATATATATATATATATACCAGCTAAATTATGGGAAGACTAGTAGTAATCGTGTGTGTTGGTAAACCAAACAATAAATCTCTCCATCGTGTTCATTACTCGTACGACCTCTGCTGTCCGCACGTGTTATTATTCATTGCCGATGCACACGGGACTGTTGTTTTCTATGGATATACACCAGCACCTGAGTTTTTATAATATTTGATGGGAAAAAAATCTCTTGAGTAACATTTAATACTGAAATTTATACAACATGATTACACAAGGGTCCCTGTTCGTCAATTTTTAATAACCAATCCTGAATACAATAACCAATCTCCTTCATGCAAAATTACGGGTGACTGCGTGTGCTCTTGATCAATCTTCTTCCCGTTGCGTGAGCACGTAGAGTAGTTACCTGCACGGCATCCCTGGAAGGAAAATCATGTCGTCTCCACGGGATGAAGGGCCACTGTGTACGTGCGCCTGTTGGAGAGTGGGCCAGGCGCTCTGCCGCACTCATCAAGAGAAAGAGGTGGCACACAACTCTTCACGGGGGAGGGACGCCGGCGTTGCTTGCCTGGGACGATCGTGCTGCAAGCTCCCCGGTCGATTATGTCGCTGCCGTCGTGGAGGTATGGCTAGCTACTCGCCGCCACCGAGAGACGGCAGGTGATGGAAGTGGAACGCAGCTAAATGAGATCCACAAAAGGAGGACCAATAATTATCCGCTACAGCTATCCTTTAAGCAGCTGAGATAAGACTGTTGGGAAACGAACCCGTTAAGCCAACACAAGCCTCATCGGCCCGTTAACGGGAGCCGGCAGGTGATTGCATGCATACACTATTAGCAGCAGGAGTATATACACGCAGGTGGAGTTTTCATATAAACCATGTAGGGTCAACACTACCAAAATATTAAACTTTTCCTAGTGATGTGGGCTTCTCCTAGTGTTTTGTTAGTTAAAAATTTAGTACAAACTTTCCCTACTAAATGTCTCCTAGTGAAATTCTCATATGCTATAAATAATGGTAGTGTTTTATTACTACTTAAAATACTAGGAGAACTTCACTATTATGGTAGTGCAGGCATACGACAACCAAATAGAGATGATGATTTGTCAATGGTTTCGTGTGTATAGGCGAGATTACTCACTACCTTGACCACGTGTGTGTGGGTTTGTAGTCTTTTATCTGAATAACCAGAGACGCCGTGTAAACTGCTCAGCGCAACCTGCAAAAATCCAAATTACGAGTATCAGGTAACGGGCTAGCCCGCCCCATTCCTAAGTTTAATCAACATAATTAATCACCCCTCACACAAAATAAAAATTAAGTTCCACGTTTTCTTTGAAACTTTGAATACCGCATATTTCTATGACTCGTTGCAGCCTTGCCTTGCAGGTCAAATATCAACTACTACTTACTAATTCCCCTAAAAAAAGCTACTACTTACTAATTGAAGTTTCATGCCAATGAAAGAATGTTTTCTACCTTGATGACTATGCCCACCCATTTCCTGTTACATCAAAGTAATAACCTCTCCTCGCACAAGAAAAACGTAATAAGTTCCACGTTTTCTTTGGGGACACTTTGAATCACGGTATCATCACGCATAATTTTTTAGTCTCGTTTCTGAAATATTGTGTAGGCGTACATATTAATCTCCATGAGAATGAATTGGTCATTCTATGCCAGGACTGATTCAAGCACGCAACCATTTTGCCCAACAGCCTCCATTCAATTAAGAGAGCCCAACAAAGCCCAAATGATTCGGCCCAATTATACCCACCGCATCGCTGTCCCAAACGACCGAAATTACAGGCCTGCCTAGCCCAACGCACGCCTCTGCCGCCGGCGCCGCAGCGGGAGCCCGACAGCGGGCGAGGCGACCTCGACGCCGCTCCTCCCCCACGCCCACCGCAGCACCCTCTCGCGCTCCCGTCGAAACCAAAACTGCGGCCTGGCGCACCGCCGCTCACGCAGGGGACAGTCCGCAAAACCGCTGGTGCTTTTATGGAATAATGGTGGCTACAATGGCTGCCATAGTGCCATGCCCTAAATCACCATTAGTGATGTTGAAGTTGGTATTTCTCTGTGTCATCACCGCCTGCCCAGATTTGTGCTTAATGCTGAAGGGGCTCATTGATCTTTGGCGCCTTGATTTTTTCAGTCTTGTCGGCAAACTCGGCATCACAACTGCAGATCCGTCCGTGTAGCGGAAGCTATATCTGGAGCTAGACAAGCTGACAAGCGAACGTCGAGCATGGTTGTCTCTAGGGATTTATCCTCTGAGGTGGCATCTCTTACCTAGTATGATATGTGACATATTTTCATCTTCCAAGGTATGCAATCCTTCCTTATTGTTTAAGACAAAAGTCATATCGTTGGATGCTGAGTGCAGCATAGAATTTGTAGATGCCACTTTTGGATGTGCCATGGTGTAGCGTACTTATCTATCGTAGGCTTCTGTGAATTTGGTCTTCTAACTTCTAGTTGACTCCTTAAAAAAGGAACCACGATCCTTTTTGTTTTACATTGTTCCAATTAATTACAAGAATTATGTAATTTAACTCTTTTTAAAATCAAAAGCATAAAAGATAATAGATTTTACTTAGGAGCCGTTTTTCTTTGATTTCCAACGACAGCACGAAGTTGAGCAGTATGATGCATGCCAATGATGCTTTTATATTCAGGATGTTACGCCATCTACAATCATTTGAGTGATCATAATTAAGTTTAGGCTTATATGATGCAACTTCTGTGTTCTGCTTCTGCAAGGCTGTAGCTAGTGAACAAGCTATACCCTGAAGCTAATCTGATTAAGTGGTTTTGAAGTAGATAATGAAATTATGCTAATTATCTTTGTATATTTGTATTGTACCAGATGCAATGTAAAAAAAAAAAAAAACTCCGATGTCTTCTGGTCATTCTACTTGTGCTTAAAAGGAAGTGGGGTGATTGACTGATTGTTGATTGTTGATTGTTGATTGTTGATTGTGATGTTTCAGGCTTTGACTACTCACAAGAAACCGCTTTTGAGATATAAAGCAAGTTATCTATATCCACTTGTTCTACATGGCAACAATGCTTGAAATGAGGCAGCTATCAATACTCACAATAAATTTACTGTTTGAATGGAGGAAAAGTCCCAGGCTGGACAGATTGGGGCTCCAGCCATTGTTGCTGTCCGGCAACAGCAGGTATCACGTGTCGTTTGGCTCTGCCTGAATTTTACCATATGCCTTCTGGATTATCTGGATCAGTTGCTCTGCTGTGGTTGGTTTGTTGTCAAAAACTCGCTTCCATAGATACCAGGCCATGTAGACAGTGAGTTGGATAGCATCAGTCCTCTGGTTCTGTCCTGTTACTTTGGTGATATGCTCCCACCAATTCTTGATGCTATTGCAGTTTTGCCTGAGGTTGAGAAGTGCGGCCTGAGACACCTTTGCCAGACTTCCTTGGCAAATCTACAGTTAATTATCCTGTGAGCATTGAATTCCTCTCTTGTATTGTACAGCTCACAAATTGGATTTGCACTTCCTCATTTTTGGATTATGTCTGCTGTGGGTAGTTTTCATTGCAGTAGATGGGCTTTCCATACTTTGTTCATATTCCAGTCAAGATGTGAACGGTGAACCTCAAAATTGTGTATTGTATGCCGAGGATGAACCGATGAAGCATACATGCCATGCCGCTGGCTGTGAACCACCACCTATAGTGTCTTCTGCAGTTAGCTGGATGCCTGGATCTGTTGTATCCGTGTTCACAGTTCACAGTTTGACAAATTACCGCAGTGCAATTTCAAATGAAACGTGTCTGAAGCCTCGCATCCATCAATGTGCATTGAGCGCAACAACGACAGAGAGGTTTGTAGCAGTCTGGGGCTACGTGCAGTACCTTGTAGCCAGTTGCCCCTTCAGAAATTTGTTTTCTGTCAGTTGCTGACTGTGATTTGAGTGCAGATTTTTCATAGCTCCCGTTCACAGTTGCAGTGAGGTTTGGTGGCAAACTCGTCCGGGGTTTTGCCAGTTCCATTTCTGTCATGACCATCTTAGGGTCACAGAATTCTTGACCAAAACATACAGAGATTGAAATCCGATTTCAGGTGTTGCCACCGATAACACCTTGTTCACCTTTGCAACTCATACTCAATACCTTGGCTTCTTTTCTGGTTTATTATACATCTTTGCCTAGACACTGTGGGAGGTAAAATAATCTTTCCATGCATTCACAAGGGTAGAGATTATTTCATTTGGTATTATTCCCTCTCCCCTTGCTCTTGGGAAAGCTGCAGGAATTCTGTGTGTGGTTATGTGAACTAACAAGAAGAGAATAAAAAGGGGAACTTGGATATGGTGTCTATGCATCCTGCATCGGAGTTACTGAATGCTGACATGAGATTTGTTTGTCTTTGGAGCGCAGTAGGTGAAGAACTGTTTAGCAGTAGGTGATTGTGCTACATACAAATACAGTATCAGGAAGCACTGCTTGGGGAACTTCAATATCTATAGGCTTATTAGCTAAATGGCAATTGGCACATACAGCTGAAGTTGTTGAACACTGAGTCAAAACTTATATCAGGACACGGTTGTATCCTCAAACAGTCCACAATAAACCACACAACAGTATGAGATGCATTTGCTCTTCTGATTCTGGTAAGGCCTATTTTTGGCTTGTAATCCTATTCACCAACTTATCCACCGAATTTTTCAAGCATGATACCTTGGTCAAAATCTCCAGATCATGCTATTTAAGGAGGTTTTAGGTACAGCTGGGTTCTGGTAAGAGGACGTGAGTAGCATTCAGGAATTTGTTGTACCAACCCCTTATTGGCCCAGCCTCCCAGGCCAGACTAGTTTAAGTCATCTTGCATTATCAGTATAGTATTCCAAAAACAGATTATTATTTGTCAGTTAAAGCAAAGCTTTAAATCAAAGACGGTTTCCAACAAGTAAGATGTTGATTGGCCAGGATAGAAGAAGAATTAAATAAAAGGAGGAAATGTCCCAAGAAACCATCCCAAATTTGGTTTACAATTTACTTGTGACAACTTTAGTCTTGTTTTCAGTTTCATATGTATTTATATTTTAAAGTTGAAATTTCTCAACAACCACAAAACAAGAATGGTCCTGTGATCAAACGCGAAGGTTCTGCTAATTCTGCATGTGCTGAAATTACCGTTCTTTCATTAGTATAATGCAGTTTACCAAGAGAAGATCAGTGGTCTCGCCATGACGGTAGCAGTTTCACCATTCAACACAGGCATCCATTATAAATGTTGTGGCACATGTTTCTTGTTTCCATACAGAAGATTCTGAACTCAAGAACTGGAAACTAAAGTTCACATGACCAAACTTTTGCAACCTGTCCAAACTTTCCATCACCTTTTTTTTTTTCAATTTTTCAATCTGTCAACATATGACGTCGTCACCAGATCATGATGAAAATGAACTGACCTGGGCTGTTTATATTTTACTCCATATACCAACCTCCTCAATCGTCAGCGCAATTAACCTGGATGGGGATCATAGCCTTTTTCTAAAGGGCGTTGAAACTTGGAAAACAATTTGAGCACTTTAAAATCGTCTGAATCACTTGCTAAAAGAAGATCTGACGAGTTGAGCTTGAAAGAAAAAACTATATCCTTCGATGATATCACTATAGCTAATGCATGGTTTCCAGCTTCAAGGAGATCGCATTAAGCATAGCACTCAACTACATATGCTAATTAATCAGCAAGGCACTGATTTAAGATAAAACACAGAGAGAATTCGTTTTTTTTAATAAAAAGATAAACACGGAGAGGTTTGGATGCGGTCAATATGACAAAGAAAGGCAAGATCATACAGTTAGGTAATGGATTTGTTGACTTTGGTGGTTTATCTTCACGGAATTGGAGCAGATGGTTGTCTGGAGGTTTGCCAAACAGTTATTTTACTGCATGTGTATCTTTCACGGCAAATGCTTTTTTGGCGTTTTCTTTTCCGAGAACCAAGTGGAGAAGCGTTTCTGGCCAGTGGGAGAGAGAGGCAAAAACTTTTGGACAAAGAATTGAAGGAAGGAGCCTGGACTATGTGCAAGTGTGCAGTCCTGTAACTCGACTCGAATGGCAAACGAAATATAATCCAAAACGGGTCACCTGTCCATTATCGACGACGAAAGTTTGATCCCGGATCTGCCGCCATGACGATTACTACGTAGCAGTAGCACGATGGCACTGTCCAACGTCCATATCCGCTCGTTCACTTTGGCAACTACTACCAGCGGAGTACTGCTGAACAACCACAAATTCAGTCAATCCCCTGAGTAAAACACCACGTGCCTGCGCTTTTGATGGACAATAATAAAATGCGCCACACATCCTACATGGCGCCCACTCTGGCTCTTGCCGTCGCGGCGGCTGACCGGAGACTTGGACGCATGAGCACGCGCGGCGCGGGGCCGGGCAACCATTTTTTCTCTACGAAAACCTCCACGTCCACATGGTCCCTGGCCGTCTTGCCCCATACTGCAGGCCCGGCAAAGCCTGCAGCCACCTCCACCTACTCCTGCGCAGGCAGAACCGATGTCTGAAAGCCCGCGACCTCTCCTCTCCTGCTGATTATTCCAAAAAAAATAATAAATAAAAGCCCGCGACCTTTCAGCCGTTGCAGTGGGGGCCAGTGCTCGCTGCATGCGCATCCCTGTTGCTTTGCTTGCCTCCCTGAGTCCCTGCCTAGCTCGGGTGAGAAACGGGCGGATTTGAAGCGGTCCCGCGCGCGTTTTATATCATTTCATTCACGCCGCGCGACGGGCGACGGCGACGCGTAACAAATCCACTCAGGGCCCCAAGCTCACCAAGAAGGCAACAAAACGTTTACCGGCTCACCAACCTATCTCACGTGCCGGTGCCGGTGCCGGGACGCCCCCCATGTCTCTGCGCGCGCTTCCTATATAAGCAGCCGGCTGCCTCGAACCTCGGCACCAGCGCATCAGACTCCAGAGCAGCAGCGGCCGGAGCCCGAACCGAGCAAAGCGCCAACGCGAGGTCTCTCGGCCGCCGCTCGTTCGCTCCCATCCCATTCCCGTCCGAGGACCGCCTCGCGCCTCAGTCGCAGTCGCATCCACAGCTCCCTCCCGGTGCGGTCGGCAATGGACGCTGGGGACGCCATGGAGAGGGGCGACCGCGCGCCGCTGCTGCTGCCAGAGGTAACGGTTCGGAGCTCTCCGCGTTCGCCTTCATTCCGCTGGCGAGCTTGCTTGTTTCTAGACTGAATCAGGGCCGTTTCTGCGTCAATGCATACTTTCTTGGTTAGTGATCAGGCGGCAATTCAGCATTGCTGCATTATTAGGATCGAATTCCTTATCGAACAAAAATACACACACCCATAATACATCCTGAGAGAGATACTACTCCCGGGAGTGTAGTTTAGCTTTTGTTTTGTTTTTGTCATTATGTTCAGTAAGCTTCTATATGCCGTGACGTTGTGGTGATACTGACGTCGGGTGCAACGTTGCCCAGGGAACTGGGCAGTTGGGAACTTGGGATGGGGACACGGGAAGGAGTTGGTGGCTACTGGCCGGCTAGCAGCACGCCTCATCATCATATAGACCAAGTCTTAAATAAATAAAGATGCTAGAAAACGAATATAAACTTATTATAAAACGATCGACACTTGTTAGATACATACATTAATTAAACTTGAAAAATCTTTACACGCCAGGTTATATAGACAGAAGCTTCCAAGAACAGGCTTGTAGACTACGTATCCACACACACGCTTCTGCCTGTCGCTTTAAAACTCTTTGCTTTTCTTTCGCCGTTAGAAAGAGACAAGAATCGCTGAGCAGAGCAAACTACGTACTGTACATCTACATCGCACTTGTGCATCGTACTCACGACTGTTCAAAATTCAGAGACTAAAATACGCAGATTCTCCTGTCATTGACAAATTTGTGGAAATTTTCTTCAACCGCAGAGCCACGGGCCAAAGATTCAGGACGACAGCCTGCAAGTGCCACTGTTGAAGGACAAAAAACGTGCCGGCAGCAGGGCACCAGCGGTTGTTCTTGGTGAGCATAGCTCCAGCATGTTCAGTTTTTTCTTTCTCCGCCTGAAAACAAAATGTGTACTAGTTTTGGTATGATCATTTAAATGGAGAAAAAAACCGAATGAATATAAAGAAGTGAAACATTAAATTATGTCTTACTATATGCATACTGATCACTGGGGCGCGATCAATTGCCTCTGCGGCGTGCAGGGTTCGAGTGTCTGGAGAGCACAGCGTTCAATGGCATCTCGACGAACCTGGTGGTGTACCTGGAGACCGTCCTCCATGGCAGCAACCTGGGCAGCGCCTCCGCCGTCACCACGTGGTTCGGCACCAGCTTCCTGACACCGGTCTTCGGCGCCATCATCGCAGACACCTTCTTGGGCAACTACAACACCATCCTCGTCTCTCTCGTCGTCTACCTCCTGGTGAGTACCTCATTCATCTGGCATTGATCCATGTCATGAGCATTGATCAGTCACGCCACGATGCTAACAGATTCTATGCAGGGGATGATGTTTGTCACTTTCTCGGCGTTCCTGCCCACGGCTGCGGTGCTCGGCGGCACGTCGGTGTTCGGCGCCAAGACCATCGCCTTCTTCGGGCTGTACCTCGTGGCGATTGGACGCGGCGGGGTGCAGTCGTCGCTGGCGCCGTTCGGCGCGGAGCAGTTCGACGACGACAACCCGGTGGACCGGGAGAGCAAGGCATCTTTCTTCAGCTGGTTCTACCTTTGCGTCGACTTCGGCATGATCGTCTCCGGCCTCCTCATCGTGTGGATCCAGGACAACGTCAGCTGGGGCCTCGGCTTCGGCATCTCCACCGCCTGCCTCGCGCTCGCCTTCGGCGCCTTCGTGCTCGCCACACCCATGTACAAGCGCCGCATGCCCACCGGCACGCCGCTCAAGAGCCTCAGCCAGGTCGTCGTCGCCGCCTGCAAGAAGATTTCTCTGAAGGTGCCTGCCGACGCTGGCATGCTCTACGAAGTCAGCGACAAGGTGGACGCCCAGCCCAAGATCGCGCACACCGATGAGTTCTCGTTTCTTGACAAGGCAGCGATCATCTCCGAATCGGATATGGAGGAGATGTCGGGGGAGGCCGGCTCGTCTTGGAGACTCTGCACCATCACCCAGGTGGAGGAGCTCAAGATTCTGATGCGGCTGCTGCCCATATGGGTGACCAGCGTCATCGTGTCGTCGGCGTACGCGCAGATGACCACCACCTTCATCCAGCAGGGCAGCGCCATGAACATGTCCATCCTGTCCGTGCCGGTGGCGGCGGCGTCGATGAGCTCGTTCGAGGTGGTCTTCCTCCTGACATGGGTGCTGCTCTACAGCAAGGTGATCGTGCCGGTGTTGAGGGGCTTTTCCTCCGGCGACGACGGCGAGCCGTCTCAGCTGCAGCGCATGGGCGCCGGCCGGCTCCTCATGGCGCTCTCGATGGCGGTCTCGGCGCTCATCGAGATGAAGCGCCTCGACAGCGCGGCGCGCGGCGAGGAGATCACCATTGCGTGGCAGCTGCCGCAGTACTTTTTCATGGCCGGCGCGGAGGTGTTCTGCTACATCGCGCAGCTTGAGTTCTTCTACTCTGAGGCGCCGGACACCATGAAGAGCACATGCTCGTCGCTCGCGCTGCTCACCATCGCGCTGGGTAGCTACATGAGCTCGTTCATCTACTCCATCGTGGCGGCATTCACGGTAACGGCCGACAGTCCCGGGTGGATCTCCGACAACCTCAACCAGGGGCACCTCGATTATTTCTTCTGGTTCATGGCCGCCATGTGCACGCTCAACTTCGTCGTGTACAGCGCATTCGCCAAGAACTATAAGCTCAAGACGGTGCTCTCTTGACGCGACTACAAGCTGCTCAGCTGGCCTCCATCTTCGTCTTGGAGATTTCACTGCAATTTTTGCACAGTTGCAAATTGGTGTTTGGTAAAGGGTAGCCAGGATGCAACTATGCAGTAGCGTCTCAACGGCTAGGAGCCTAGGATATACCCATAGAAACGTACAGCGGTACAGTAATACAGTAGGAAGAAGATGCAGGATTTTTTTTACCTTTTACTTTTTTCTTCTTCTTCTTCTTTGAAGAAGAAACTGCACAGATTCCTGTGGCAAACTGGTAGCAACTATTTTTCTTTTGAAAGTTGAAACTTTTGCTTTCTTTTTCTTTCATTCAGAAATACAGTTGAAATGACACGACACCAATGTCAAATTGTCAATGTGTCCTTTTGTCCAGAGCTCGGTTCAGGGAAGGAATTTTAGAGATGTGAATGGGATGTCTTGACAGTGAAAAAAAAAGAATGTGAAACTAAACGGATTCAATAGCAAGATGCAGAAAAGTTATTCGGTAGTCACCCTATTTACGATAATTTTATATAATAATTTACAATAAAGCGAATACATATTTATAATAATTATGTTACCATAACATATAAGGATATTTACCATATCATTATACATTATAGTAAACCATGTAGCAATAAGTTATTATAATCTCATAAATTAGCATAATAATTATCGTAACTTAAAGTGGTTATAGAATAAGTTATTTTATAGCCAGCTATGGTTCTATATATATGGAGAAACCGCATATGCTTTTGTGTGTTGCTGATATCAAGCAACTAATAATAGCTGAAATGTGCCTTCAATTATTCTTTTATTAGCCAAAGTGAGTTTGCATTGAGCAATTGTGATTGAAGACAAGGGCAAAATGGACACTTACGCTTCTTGTCTCCAAAACTTAGAAGTGAATCTCTGTCACACCCAATTTTAAGAATAAAATTGAATGCGAATAACTCATGTGTGCCCAGAGATCAATTACACACATAAGCCGACAAATCTTTAAATAGTATCATCACTGAGTGCTTACTACATAACGAATAATATTCTTAAACATAACAGCGAAAAATAAAGATAACTCTCGCGACGAAGCTCCACTTCACAGGGAACGCCGACTGGTTGACCACTAGCCTAGTACTCCTCACGGTAGTCTTCATAGCCATATGAAGGGGTTGAGAAAGCAAGAGTGAGCACTTAAAGTACTCAGCAAGAGTAACATAGGGTTATGAAGCTCAAAAGCTGACATTGTCTGAACTGCAGTAGCTTTTATCTTGGTCAAGTTTTACCAACACTTAGCTTTAGTTATGCATACCCAGTTGATAAACCACAGGATAAGGTTAATAAGCAACATTAATAATTAAACAACATGATCATCTACACTGTGAGTTTTCCAGGCCGCTCGTGACCGTGAGCACGGCTATCATGATAGATTTACACTCTGCAGAGGTTATACACTTTACCCATAAGTCGTGTAGCCCATATGCCTGGGTTTATAACTCTCAAAACACTTTCAAGGTGAGCGGGCAGGGTACACTATAAAGTCTTTCAAAAATCTTCCCAACATGTCGACAGACCCTACGGACCCAAGGGCAAGGGGTATGTAAAGCCCCTACTCGATGGTACCTTTCGAAGCGGTATCCACCCTAGGCCATGCCCTACAACCAGCTCGGCAATGGTGCCCTTCACGAACTGTCAACATGCCGGTATGAATCTCCATACTTGACTAAAGTCAGAGTCATATAGCACTCATGGTTGGATTATTATCCCAGCTTTTGCCCTACAGTGGGGTCCTATTCCATGTTGCTACAAAAGTCAATTTTATCTCATTGTTGCATATATCATTAATCAATATTCGATTCAATATTCATCATGTAAAGCATAGCAAAGCTACCCATATGCATAGAAACTCATGGTGACAAGGTAAAAGGATAACAAAGCTATGGTAAAGATCTAAATAGGAATCAAATTAGACACATGCAATATGACTAGATGAATTAGGGTGAATAGGTCACAAGGATGATCCCATGTTAAACTTGCCTTGATCACAAAGCTCCTGGTGATCCTGATCTGCTGCAAAGAACTCTTGCTCATCGAAGATCTCACCGGCTGTACTCGATCAACATCACCACGCAATCATCTGAACAAGCATACACGAAGCAATAAAGATATGATCAGAACATTACACCATAAACAGTAAAGAGGTTTTGAAAAGGTTATAAAACAGATCTATACTATACTACGATCACGAAGACGCGAGAATCACGCTAACCGGATCTAAAACGATTAAACTATAGATTAAACAAGATTTTAAAAAGGCAAGATTAAAGCATTAAAAGAATTAATTTACTTTTATTTTCAAAAGTAATTAACATATATGAAATATATACTACTAGATAGAGCATAAAATTATGGATCTAACGCAACTTGAACGGATCGATTTGGATTTAAAACGAGCAAAATATAAGCATTTAAAGATCAGTGGCAAAACTGTAAATAGGGATTTTCTTTTAAATTTGAATTAAACAGATCTAAAGAGAGAATACGTTTTCCAGAGGAGAAAGCGTATTGCTGGAATCTGCTTTAGGACTGCGGGTTGACAGGACAAAAGAGCAGGGGCTCTTTAGCAAAAAGACCAGACGAAGGAGTATCGGCTCATGTGAGCCGTTGGATCTGATCTAGGCGATCCAGATTAGAAGGGGGAAGGAGAGGGCGGCGCTCCTGCGGGAGCAGAGACGCGGCACGGCGGGGCGCCATGGCCGAACGGCCGGCGCACGGCGGCGCGAGGTGATTAGGGGCTCGGGTGCTCAATCCGACCGGGAAAAAGGTCGGGGAGCAAGAGAAGCTCGAGGCGAACCCACCTAGGGCAACGACGAGGCTCGAGGATGGGTGTGGACGGCTGGCGGCGGTGAACCGCGGCGGCGGATTCCCTGTGCACGGCGACAGAGTCAACCGGTGGACAAAAGAGAGGGAAAAGAGGGAGAGAAGACGTTCCGCGAGCTTGCGAAGCCGAAGCGGGGCTCGGGGAGACTTACGGTGGCCGGAAACGTGCGGAACGGCGGTTGGCGGCGGTGCTCGGCTCGGCGGCGTACTGCGGGCGACGCTGTTGCGGCTGCGAGGCGAGACGATGGGAAAAGGCGGCGCGGGGTCGGTGCTATTTATGGCAGCCGGGGACAGAGTCCCACGCGGCTACGGGGCGCGGAAACCGCGGAGGAGGCGGTTGCGGCGTCGGCGGACGCGACGTCGCGGCGCGCCAGACTCCGGTGCGGACTCATCTGGAGGAAGGAGGAGGGGGCTGACGAGCGGGCCCGGCATGTCAGCGAGAGAGGAGAGGGGCGTGCGCTACGCGGCTCTGGGCCGAGGTGAGCTGGGTCGGGGCGGGGTAGACGGCCCGAGTGGGAGAAAGAAGGGAGGAGGGAGCAGGCCGGCTGGATGGGCCGAAAGGCCGAAAGGGGAGGGGGAAAAGGTTTTCTGTTTTCTATTTCCTTTTTCTTTTGCAAAACTTTTCCAAATCTTTTCCAAATAGAATTTTTCAAAGGGTTTTGAAATCTTTTCTTTGAGCTTTGCAAAATCAACCAACACAAGAAACATGCAGAGGCATGCAATGCTCAAACAAGTTAAACCCTAACATGTGATATTTAATTTAGTTTTATTTATTTAATTCTATGATCACAAAAATGCTTGAATTAAACCAAATTTCATTTAAATTCAAATCTAATTTCTATTTCAAATTTTAGGGTGTTACAATCTCATGGCAAATAACTAAAATTTTGTAATGGTACTAAATAAATTTTGACATTAGTGATGGGAAATGGTCAATAAGATGGTTCTCTCTGATGTCCCACGGTTAGATTGCTGCTTTCAGATTGTTTAGCTTTGTAAAGTATGGGATATCTGGTTGCTCTTGAGTTGAATTCAACTTTTAAAGTTGAGCTATTCATGTTTTTTTACGAGACTCGGTTACATACGCATACACTCACATACACAAGCGAACACTCACTCTATGAACACATGCATGCACGCACAACTCTACGAGCATCTCCGAAGAACTGAGTTCGACCGGCAAATCTCGAGATTGACGAAGTCACCACAGATGTCTCACTGTCGACGAACATGTCATTTACCACTAAAAGAATAGCGTTGTTAAATCTTGAAATAAATCTAGAAAAATGCTAGCACCATGCTTGTAATTGCAAGAATGGCATGGACGGTCTACTAATGTTCCATATGTTTAATTCTGACTTATATAAATATATGCACTACTGTTGGGAATTACTTTCAAACATGCAGTAGGTTCTTATTAAAAAAAGAGCATGCCGTAGGTCATTGTGCTAGGTACATCTGTCATGAGAAGTTGTTGTACACTAAGTCAAAACATATATATGGACAATGTTGCATTGTATCCTCAAACTATGCATTTTCTTTTCTGATTCAGGTAAGGCCTATTTTTGGCTTGTAATCTTATTCACCAACTTATACACCGACCTTTTCTAGCATGATATCTTGGTCAAATATCCAGATCACACTATTAATTATTATTAAAGGAAGTATTAGGTACAGTTGGGTTCTGGTAAGAGAACGTGAGTAACATTCAGATATTTGTTGTACTAGTCCATTGGTTTAGGCCAGACTAGTTTAAGTCATCTTGCATTATCAGTATACTATTTACTATTCAGAAACATAGATGCTTATTTGTTGTTTTCAAATTCTCTAATTGCTTCAAGAAAGCTTCAAACTCAAAGATGCTTTCCAACAAGATGTTAGTTGCGCAGGACAGAAGAACAACTAGAGAAAAGGTGGAAATTGTCACAACAACAAAAACCGTGTTTGGTTTATAATTTATATGTCACAGCTTTAGTCCTCTTATCAGGTTTCATATATTTGTATTTTGTTGAAGTTGAAATTTCTCAACAACCATCAAATAAGAATATAATGGTCCCATGATCAAACGCGAAGGCTCTCCTAATTTTGCATGTGCTTAAATTACCGTTGTTTCATTAGTATAATACAGTTTAATAGAAGAGAAGATCAGTAGTCTCGCGATGACGGTAGACAGTTTCACCATTCAACACAAACATCCATTATGCATGCTGTGGCACATTGCACCTTGTTTCCATACAGAATTGAAGATTCTAAACTCAAGAGCTGGAAGCTAAAGTCCACACGACCAAACTCTTACAACTTGTCCAATCAGAATTCAGAACATGAACTGAGCTGGTCTGTTCTTTAATAATCCATAATATACGATTCACCAACTTCCTCGATCAATCGTCAGCACAATTAACATGGATGGAGATCAATTTGCGTTTTTTAAAGGGCGTTGAATTTTGAGAAACAATTTGATGCATTTAAAGTATAATCGTCTGGATCACTTGCTAAAAGAAATATTTACTCGCCTTGTTGCTGTGGTGTCGTGCGGTACCACGTATAGCCTCACACAACTCTGAACTGAAGCCATATCGAACAGCTGAAGGTGTGGCGCTGTACATGCAGTCCTGAATCTCGAACGACAAACGAAATGAAAAAACAAACAAACAAATGGTCACCCTGTCCATCATATCTGACGATAAGATGAACCGCGGATAGTACTACGAAGGCATTGCCGCATTGGCCATATCCACTCGCTCGCTCCCTTCGGCACCTACCGGTGGAGTACTGAACATTAACAAATCACAAGTCCAGTCTTGCCTTTCTTTCGAATCCCCTGAGTAAAACATCACGTGTCTGCGCTTTTGAATGAACATTAAAAATGCGGGCAAAAACACAACCTACATGGCGCTTACTATGCCCCCTAGCCGTCGCGGCGCGGCAGCTCAACGGAGACTTGGACGCATGACCACGCCACGGGGGCCTGGCAAAACTCCCCACCCGGTCCCTGTCCCTGGGCGTATGGCTCCATGCTGCATTTCTGCAAACCCCGCAAGCCTGCACCCACCTTCACCTCCACCTACTGCGCAGACATTTCTGGGTCTGCAAGCTAGCGACCTTTCTACCCAGGTCAGCATCAGCTCTTACCCTGTTGCCGTGCAGTGGAGCTGTGTAGGCGAGAGCTCGTGGCATGCGCATCCCTGCCGCGTTTTATGCTATTTTATTTTATTTACGCACCGCAAGGCCGCGACGGCGACGCCTAACAAATCCACCCAGGCCCGGCCCCGAGTTCATCAACGAGGCAAACCTACCTATCACGTGCCGGGACGACGTCTCTCTCCGCCGGCACACGCACACTGGCGAGTGCGCGCGCTTCCTATATAAAGCGGCCGGCTGCCTGGCAGTTTCGGCACCAGCGCATCAGACACCAGAGCAGCAGCAGCGACCGGATCCTTAACCGAGCAAAGCGCCAACGCGAGGAGCAGCGCACGTCTCTCTGTGTCGCCGGCCCGACACTCGCTCGCTCCAGCTCCCGTTCGAGGATCACGTCGCGCGCGCCTCGGCCGCAGTCGCATCCGCAGCTCCCGGTGCCGTCGGCAATGGATGCTGGAGACGCCATGGAGAGGGGTGACCGCGCGCCGCTCCTGCCAGAGGTAACAGTCCGGAGCTCTCCGCATTCCCATTTCCGCCGACGAGCTTGTTTTTAGTATGATCAGACTATCAGAGCCGTTTCGGCGTCCGTCGGTGACTCGATGCTGTTTTTGGTTAGCGATCAGGATCAGGATCGAACTCCTTCTCGAACACACACATAATTTCTGAGATACAGTATTACTAGTTTTACTGTTTTTTCCTTCTGTTATACTGTACTAGAAGTATACCCGTACTATGAAGCATACCAGCGCAGCTGCGGAAATTGCGGATGAATTATAAATAATTTAGACTAAATTACTTATATAAAGGGAAAAAAACTATTATATTATAAATACACGTGGTAGTGGACCGCTGATGTGGACTGCTTGTATACTAACTCGGATGCAATGTTGCTCAAGGAACAGGGCACTTTGGGATGAGGATACGGGGGGGTGTTTTGGTGGCCGGCTAGCAGCACGCCATCATCCTATAGACCACGTCTCAAATAATGATGCGAGAAAAGGAATATAAACTTATTATATAAAACGATCGATACTTGTTAGATATTAAACTTGAAAAATCTTTACACACGAGATTATGTAGACAGAAGGTTCCAACAACAGGCTTAGACTAGTAAAACGTATCCATACACACGATTGTGCTTGTCGCTTTAATACTTACTTTTATTTCGCCGTTAGAAAGAGAGAGGAATCGCTGAGCAAACTACCTACAGCACCTGTGCATCATACTCACGACCGTTCAACATTCAGATAGTAAAATACGCACATTCTCCTGTCATTGACAAACTTGTTAAATTTTCTTTGCTTCAGAGCCACGGCCCAAAGGTTCGGGACAGCAGTCTGCAAGTGCCACTGTTGAAGAATAAAAAACGTCCCGGCAGCAAGGCACCAGCGGTTGTTCTTGGTGAGCATATCTCCGTCATGTTCAGCTTTTTCTTTCTCCTGAAACCAGAACGTGTTCAGGCACAACATCCTACTAGGATCATTCAGAGAAAGAACTGAAACATTGCCTCTATCTCTGCGGCGTGCAGGGTTCGAGTGTCTGGAGAGCACAGCGTTCAATGGCATCTCGACGAACCTGGTGGTGTACCTGGAGACTGTCCTCCATGGCAGCAACCTGGGCAGCGCCTCCGCCGTCACCACGTGGTTCGGCACCAGCTTCCTGACACCGGTCTTCGGCGCCATCATCGCAGACACCTTCTTGGGCAACTACAACACCATCCTCGTCTCTCTCGTCGTCTACCTCCTGGTGAGTACCTCATTCATCTGGCATTGATCCATGTCATGAGCATTGATCAGTCACGCCACGATGCTAACAGATTCTATGCAGGGGATGATGTTTGTCACTTTCTCGGCGTTCCTGCCCACGGCTGCTGTGCTCGGCGGCACGTCGGTGTTCGGCGCCAAGACCATCGCCTTCTTCGGGCTGTACCTCGTGGCGATTGGACGCGGCGGGGTGCAGTCGTCGCTGGCGCCGTTCGGCGCGGAGCAGTTCGACGACGACAACCCGGCGGACCGGGAGAGCAAGGCATCTTTCTTCAGCTGGTTCTACCTTTGCGTCGACTTCGGCATGATCGTCTCCGGCCTCCTCATCGTGTGGATCCAGGACAACGTCAGCTGGGGCCTCGGCTTCGGCATCTCCACCGCCTGCCTCGCGCTCGCCTTCGGCGCCTTGGTGCTCGCCACACCCATGTACAAGCGCCGCATGCCCACCGGCACGCCACTCAAGAGCCTCAGCCAGGTCGTCGTCGCCGCCTGCAAGAAGATTTCTCTGAAGGTGCCTGCCGACGCTGGCATGCTCTACGAAGCCAGCGACAAGGTGGACGCCCAGCCCAAGATCGCGCACACCGATGAGTTCTCGTTTCTTGACAAGGCAGCGATCATCTCCGAATCGGATATGGAGGAGATGTCGGGGGAGGCCGGCTCGTCTTGGAGACTCTGCACCATCACCCAGGTGGAGGAGCTCAAGATTCTGATGCGGCTGCTGCCCATATGGGTGACCAGCGTCATCGTGTCGTCGGCGTACGCGCAGATGACCACCACCTTCATCCAGCAGGGCAGCGCCATGAACATGTCCATCCTGTCCGTGCCGGTGGCGGCGGCGTCGATGAGCTCGTTCGAGGTGGTCTTCCTCCTGACATGGGTGCTGCTCTACAGCAAGGTGATCGTGCCGGTGTTGAGGGGCTTTTCCTCCGGCGACGACGGCGAGCCGTCTCAGCTGCAGCGCATGGGCGCCGGCCGGCTCCTCATGGCGCTCTCGATGGCGGTCTCGGCGCTCACCGAGATGAAGCGCCTCGACAGCGCGGCGCGCGGCGCGGAGATCACCATTGCGTGGCAGCTGCCGCAGTACTTTTTCATGGCCGGCGCGGAGGTGTTCTGCTACATCGCGCAGCTTGAGTTCTTCTACTCTGAGGCGCCGGACACCATGAAGAGCACATGCTCGTCGCTCGCGCTGCTCACCATCGCGCTGGGTAGCTACATGAGCTCGTTCATCTACTCCATCGTGGCGGCATTCACGGTAACGGCCGACAGTCCCGGTGGATCTCCGACAACCTCAACCAGGGGCACCTCGATTATTTCTTCTGGTTCATGGCCACCATGTGCACGCTCAACTTCGTCGTGTACAGCGTGTTCGCCAAGAACTATAAGCTCAAGACGGTGCTCTCTTGACGCGACTACAAGCTGCTCAGCTGGCCTCCATCTTCGTCTTGGAGATTTCGCTGCAATTTTTGCACAGTTGCAAATTGGTGTTTGGTAAAGGGTAGCCAGGATGCAACTATGCAGTAGCGTCTCAACGGCTAGGAACCTAGGATATACCCATAGAAACGTACAGCGGTACAGTAATACAGTAGGAAGAAGATGCAGGATTTTTTTTACCTTTTACTTTTTTCTTCTTCTTCTTCTTTGAAGAAGAAACTGCACAGATTCCTGTGGCAAACTGGTAGCAACTATTTTTCTTTTGAAAGTTGAAACTTTTGCTTTCTTTTTCTTTCATACAGAAATACAGTTGAAATGACAGGACATCAATGTCAACGTGTCCTTTTCTTCAAAGCTCGGTTCAACAACGGAATTTTAGAGCTGAGAATGGAGATGGGCAACTAAGGACACCCATTGTTGTCAAAATTAAAAACTAAGGACACCCACGGTGGCCACTAGTTCTGATCTAACCTCTCAAATAGACAAATGCTGTTAGCTTTTAGCAATAGAACATAGTTTGATTAGGCCTACTTGACACTTTCACAAGACCTTGAAATGTGTGTATGAGCTTAGCTTTGGATCAAGAGCTATTTTTTCTCTCTTTTTTATTAAAATATGAAAAAAATGCTTGCCCTAATAATAGCTGAAATACGCCTTCAATTATTCTTTTCTTAGTCAAAGAGAGTTCACATTGAGTAATTGTGATTGAAGACAAGATAGAAAGGACAATTTCGCACCTTCTCTCTCCAAAACCGAGAAGTTGATGAAATAATCAGTATGGCGTCTTACCACAAATAAATGTGATTTTATAATGGCGCTTAGCAAATTTCAACATTGGCGATGTGAAGTGGCCAATAACATGGTTCACTGATGTCTTCAAATTGTCTAGCTTTTGTAAAGTATGGGATATCTGGTTGGTCTTTAGTTGAATTCAATTTTTAAAGTTCTGATTCATACATAGGTTTTTATGCTTGTAATTGTAAGAATAACATGGACCGTCTACAAATGTTCCATGTCTTCTCTATTCAAATATTCAAATAGTAGTGTCTTTTTTTCCAGAAACCTTAGTGTAGCATTGTAAAACTTCCAGAAACCTTAACTTCGATTGCATTCCCAAAAGGATGACCTAGGGCTAGGCGTAGCAGTGGTTGAGATCCTTTACAATGGTTGAAAATGCTTGCCAACGCTTTCTGACACCTCCACAAAATAAGTATTACCAAACCAGCTAAGCGCACTGCACACCAATCACCACAAGAACACACGGAAGTTGGTTTAAAATTACCAAACCAGCTAAGCACACTGCTCATTTATCAGTACTTATAGGTCCTATTATGTTTCACTGTAAACATGTAAAATACTAGTAAGAACACACAATGTTTTCTAATGCTGAACTTATACTACTATCATGGTTCCCCAACATTCAGAAATGCTAACTGAACTAAGGGTTATCAGTACATGGCAAATTCCTTTTAGCAATTCAGTTAGTAATATCCCATATGAAAAATGTATACTACGAAACTACAGCCAAATCAAAGTTGTGCAATAAATATTGCTTCAACTTTTGGTACTGCTGAAGCTTCTAGTACCAATTTATAATTTAACCATATTAAATTCTGGCAATGGATTCCTAATTCCATGGTTTCAAGCAAGCTTGCAGCTTAATGATGAATCATCAATGAATAAAAATGTCTGTTTTTCAAGTTGCAGAATGATACGAGCGGGATCTGGTGAGGACAAGGAGGAGAGACGAAGGGCTCACTGGATCTTGGAACGAAGCAAGGCATCTAGGCGGGGGCAGTCACCGAGCGGTGGTGGAGATCGAGCCGGCGTGGTCGGGTCGACAGCGCTAGATCACGCTCAGGCAGCCGGGAGTCGAGGTGGCGGCGGCGGCGGCGGCCCCAAGATCTACGAGAAACATCATGTCAGGAGAGGATCAAGAAACCTGTGTAAGCTTTTGAGGCGAGATCGCCGTTGACATGAGCTGAAGCGACAGCGGCCCTAGCTGTCGTGGCGCGAGGTCGGGAGGACGGCGAGAGGTAGGCGACGGAGCGAGAGGAGACGGTGGATTGAATAAATCGTAGAAATAAAATGTCTATGTAACTATACTACTATCGATCAACAACTATACTACTCAAGAAATAATCATACTTAATTATCCACCTCAAATATACTATTCAAAATATTGTTTTTACAATTATAGATTTACTATTTTATCCTTGATTACATAAAAGAATTTCAGAAAAAAAAATTACCGCCACTTTTTATAATCCTCTCAATTCTCAAGGCGTCGGGAAGCATTAGGTGTACATGGGTTCCACCAAGCATAGATACCATGAAAAACATTAGAAAACATTATGGTAGAGACACCTCAACGCCTCTAAACTTCTTAAAATTATCTTCAACTGTTATGAAATATTAAGGTTCATAACCCATATATCATTAAAGTTACAACCTTTATGATTCAATGGTGTAACTCTTCTTGTATTTATTCTTGTAACTCCATCCCTCATATAAAGCTATATATATATATATATATATATATATATATATATATATATATGAGGGTTTATGCATTGTAAAGGATATACGAGAAAAGAGAACAACTCATTTTCATCCTTTCTGCTTCTATTCTATATATTCTTACATACATATTCTTGATAGTGAAACTAGTTATTATATAACACGTTATCAGCACGACTGTCTCTAAAAGCTATCAAGAACTAGGTAAAGAACTTTATATTGATATGGTAAGACATTGTTTGTATATGTTTCTATATTTTATTCTTGTATTATTATTTGAATTTCGCAATCTATATATTTTGTAGTTTACTATGTCAAATCTTGCCAAGCTTGATTTCACGGCTCTGGATATTTCGGACAAGAATTACTTGTCATGGGTGCTAGATGCTGAAACTCACTTGAATGCCAATGGGCTTGGTGATGCGATCAAAGAAAAAAATAATGCATCTAGCCAAGATAAAGCAAAGGCTTTGATTTTCATTCACCACCACCTCCATGAAGGTTTAAAGGCTGAATACCTTATTGATAAAGATCCCCTTGTTCTTTGAAACAAACTAAAAGAAAGATTTGATCATCAAAAGACAGTGATCCTCCCTAAAGTTCGTTATGAGTGGTTGCACCTAAGGTTGCAAGATTATAAAAGTGTTTCTGAATATAATTTAGTCATGCTTAGAATCACATCACTGTTACTATTGTGTGGAGAAAAAGTGACAGATGAAGAGATGCTAGAGAAAACATTCTCTATATTCCATGCATCAAATGTGTTGCTTCAGCAGCAATACCGTGAGAAAGGATTTAAAAAATATTCTGAACTTATTTCTTGTTTGCTTGTGGCTGAACAAAATAACGAGCTTTTGATGAAAAACCATGAAACACGTCCAACTGGTTCAAATCCACCCCCTGAAGTAAATGCAACAAGATATGATAATCAAAATAGTGGGAGTGGACGCGGACGTGGTCGTGGCCACGGATGTGGACGCGGGCGCGGTCATGGATATGGATATGGTCATGGTAGAGGAAATTATAGTGTCCAATTCAAGAACATGGAGAATTCCAATAAAAGGCAAGAAAGGGGAGATAAAGATAAAGGCAAAATTGATGTAACAAAAAATGCATGTCATCGTCGTGGTGGAAGATCTCATTGGGCACGCAACTGTCGCACACCCAAATATCTTGTTGATCTCTACCAAGAATCACTTGAGAAGAAGAACAAAAAGATAGAGACAAACTTTGCAAGTGGTAGTGGTGACAATATTTTGGATGATAATATTCTCAGTGTGACAGATATTGGAGAATATGACCACAAGACCACAACACATCTTGGTGTTTCTGATTTCTTCATCCAAGAATAAATGATCTTGTTGTTAATTTTCTTCATGCATGAATAAATGCAATGTAATGGTAGTACCATTGAAGCATGTTTCATCTTATAAATGAATGAATAAAGTTATATTATGTTTCCATTTCATTAGTATTCATTTCATATGTTTCACTATATTTCTTTAATAGAGAAGTAATGTTTATTAGTACGTTTTATTTTGAAGAGTAAGGATGAATCATTGCCTCAAGAGCTTGCAAATTAAGAAACTATATGTATTATAGATAGTGGAACAACTCATACTATCTTGAAGAGTAAAATGCATTTTTCATATCTTATATTACAAGATGCAGTTGTTCATACTATATCAGGAAGTGCTAAATTGATAGAGGGTTCAGGAAGAGCCACAATAATGTTACCTTGTGGGACAAAGGTAGACATAAATAAAGCACTTTATTCCTAAAAGTCTCAAAGAAATTTGTTAAACTTTAAAGATATACGCCAAAATGGCTATCACATAGAGACAATGTGTAAGGATAATGTGGAGTACCTCAACATAACAAAGATGTCATCAAGAAAAAAATATGTGTTGGAGAAATTACCAGAATTACCTTCTGATTTATACTATACAAGTCTTAAAGAGAATGAGTCATATATGGTGGTGGAACAAAAGTTCACCAACCATAACAATTTTATTATTTGGCATGACCGGTTAGGTCATCCCGGATCAGTAATGATGCGAAAAATTATTAATAGTTCATGCGGTCATGAATTAAAAAACAAAAAGATTCTTCAATCGAATGACTTCCCATGCATCGCATGCTCTCAAGGGAAACTGAGTGTACGCCCTTCACCGACTAAAATTGGACATGAGTCCCTCGCTTTTCTAGAGCGCATACAAGGAGATATATGTGGGCCAATTCAATCACCAAGTGGACCATTTAGGTATTTTATGGTTTTGATTGATGCATCAACTAGATGGTCACACGTCTTCTTACTATCAACCCGCAACATAGCATTTGTGCGGTTGTTGGCTCAAATAATCAAGTTAAGAGCTAAATTTCTAGACAATCCGATCAAAACTATACGCTTGGATAATGCTGGTAAATTTATATCAAATAGTTTTAATGAATATTGCATGTCAATTGAAATAAGTGCTGAACATCTAGTTGCACATATTCATACACAGAATGGTCCTGCAGAGTCATTTATTAAACGTCTCCAATTAATAGCAAGACCATTATTTATGAAGTCAAAACTACCAATGTCTGCATAGGAACATGCTATTTTGCATGCAGCGGCATTGATTTGCATCAGACCAACAAGTTACCATAATTTTTTCCCTCTATAGTTGGCTTTTAGCAAAGAGTCAGATATTTCTCATCTAAGATTTTTTTGTTGTGCGGTGTATGTCCCAATTGCTCCACCAAAACGCACAAAGATGGAACCTCAGAGAAGGTTGGGAATATATATTGGGTATGAATCCCCATCCATAATAAAGTATCTTGAACCATCAATGGGAGACATATTTACAGCAAGATTTGCTGATTGTCATTGTGATGAATCAAATTTTTCAACAATAGGGGAAGAAAATAAACAGCTAAATAGAGAAATAAGCTAGAATGAATTATAATTATCTCATTTTGATCCTCGTACAAAACAATGTAAGCAAGAAGTTCAAAGGATAATTCATTTACAAAGTTTAGCAAATAATTTGTCAGATGCTTTTACATACTTAAAAAGAGTGACCAAGTCATATATTCCAGCTGCTAATGCTCCTGAAAAAATTAATGTCCAAGAGGGACAACCATGTATTGCTAATTAGTCAAAGGCTACCATAAAACATGGTAGACCATTGGGTTCCAAAGATAAAAATCCTCAAAAACGAAAGGGAGAAAAGAATCAAGATGGTCAAATAGAGGAAATCATAATCCAGGAAAAAACTCCTGAACGAAATGAAGACATGACTCAAGAGGAGACAAAGGTACCTAATTCTTTAGAAGATGGGATCTCATTAACTATGTCATGTCAGGAAAAATTTGGAACCATGAGAAAGACATCATCGATGATGCATTTGCATATAATCTAGCGCTAGAAGTTATGGATAAAAAGGAGGATCAAGAAACTCACTCAATAGAGGAATGCAAAGAAAGAAAAGATTGGGCAAAATGGAATGACACAATTCAAGCAGAATTGAATTCTCTTACAAAACGAGAAATTTTTGGGCCTGTAACCCGTGTACCAAATGGTGTCAAACCTATTGGTTATAAATGGGTATTTGTGAGAAAACGAAATGAGGAAGGAGAAATCACAAGATATAAGGCACAACTAATTGCTCAAAGATTCTCGCAAAGACCAGGAATTGATTATGAAGAAACATACTCTCCTGTGATGGATGCAACAACTTTTAGATACCTTATAAGTCTGGCAATGAAAGAGAATCTTAACTTGTGTCTAATGGATGTTGTTACAACATATTTATATGGGTCACTTGATAGTGACATATATATGAAACTACCAGAAGGATTTAAACTTCTAGGATCATGTTCTCGAGAACAATATTCAATTAAATTGAACAAATCTCTATATGGGTTGAAACAATCTGGGAGAATGTGGTACAATCGTCTTAGTGAGTATTTGATAAAAGAAGGGTATAAGAATGACTCTATTTGTCCATGCATATTTATAAAAAGATATGGATCTGAATTTGTGATCATAGTTGTATATGTTGATGATCTAAACTTAATTGACACTTCTCAGGGAATCACTGAGGTGAAAGATTGTTTGAAGAAAGAATTTGAAATGAAGGATCTGGGGAAGACAAAGTTTTGTCTTGGTTTGCAAATAGAACACCTTAAAGATGGAGTTCTTTTGCATAAAGCAACTTATATAGACAAAATACGAAAGCAATTTTACATGGATAAAGCACATCCATTGAGTACCCCAATGGTTGTTAGATCCCTTGATATAACCAAAGACCCTTTTCGACCTCTAGAATGTGATAGTGAAATTCTTGGTCCTGAGGTGCCATATCTAAGTGCTATAGGAGCCCTAATGTATCTATCTACTCATACACGTCCTGATATTGCATTTGTTGTTAATTTATTAGCAAGATATAGCTCATGTCCTACTAGAAGACATTGGAATGGGATAAAACATATACTTCGTTATTTACAAGGTACGAAAGACATGAGTCTGTATTTTTCTAACAAATGCATGGAGGAATTAGTTGGTTTTGCAGATGCAGGATATCTATCTGATCCACATAATGGTCGTTCACAAACGGAATATGTATTTATGTGTGGTGGTGCATCTATTTCATGGCGTTCAATGAAGCAAACTATAGCAGCAACTTCATCTAACCATGCAGAAATTTTGGCTATTCATGAAGTTAGCAGAGAATGTATCTGGTTGAGAAATATGACACATCATATTCGTAAGGTGTGTAATTTACTTCTAGAAAATGAAGCGTCAACGGTTATACACGAAGACAATGCGACTTGCATAACTCAATCGAAAGATGGGTACATAATAGGAGATAGAGTGAAACACATCTTGCCAAAGTTTTTCTTTACTCATGATCTTCAAAAGGATGGTATTATAACAGTCCAACAAATTCGTTCAAGTCAAAATCTAGCAGACTTGTTCACAAAGACACTACCTACTTCAGTATTCAAGAAATTGACATATGGTATTGGATTACGTCGGTTGAAAAACATCAAGTGATATTGTCATCAGGGGGAGTGAATATGTGTGTACTCTTTTTTCCTTGGCCATGGTTTTTTCCCACTGGGTTTTTCCTTGACAAGGTTTTTAATGAGACATGTAATTCATCTCATAATGGACATCCAAGGTGGAGTGTTATGAAATATTAAGGTGGATGTCCATAACCCCTATACCATTAAAGTTATAACCTTCATAATTCAATGGTGTAACTCTCTTGTATTTATTTTTGTAACTCCATCTCTCATATTAAGCTATATATATGAGGGCTTATGCATTATAAAGGATATACGAGAAAAGAGAACAACTCATTTTCATCCTCTCTGCTTATATTCTACATATTCTTACATACATATTATTGATAGTGAAACTAGTTATTATATAATATCAACCATATTAAAAAAACTCAATAGTTGTTTGCACTAGGCAAAGGTAAGGCAAAACTTTAACTAAAGTAACATACACATGTAATAAGATTATCGTGAGATTGATGTTTTTGCTTCAGCTTTGAAGACCAATTATGTTTTTGTTGTAGTTTTTTTTTTACTTTGTGACTTCATCGACTTTTTTTAATATAAAACCACCATTTGCCCTAAACTCTAAACCCTTTGCCCCGTTTTAGACTTTGTTGGTCAAAGGTTGAATAAATGTATTAAAAAAGAGGATACTAACTCCTTAACCTTATCTTAACCCTCCTGGCATCCGTTTGATGGTTACTTAAGCATGTGTAACTTGCTAAACTTTGCTTAGATTTTTTTTTTGCAAATCTAGTTATATATTTTTTAAGAGAAATACTGTGTCAAAATATTTTATGTTAAAACAGAGTTTGAAATCATAGAGCCCTAAAAATCTTAGGGTAGATTCACATGGAAAAACTAGTTTTTTAGCCAAATTGACACCGTTAACTCCTCTAAATGCAAATATGACATAGCTAAACTATGCATTTGTTTAGAAAAGACTGACCGAACTAAAAAAAGTTAAATAAATAAGAATAAGATCATAATTAGACTTCAAAAAACAGGGGAGAATGTAAGAGTCCCATATTGTTTTGCAATTCTCAGTAAGCAAGGTATATACTCACAAAAAGTGAAAACACACATCCGTTGTGGCAACCACAGGGCACGGGCTGGCCGATGACAGAAAGTAGAGCATGCGCTGATGCGTCGACTTGGGAGCGGGACAGTTAACCACAGGAACCTCATCTGGCCCCTTGGGCCTTGGCTTGTCCCCAGTCCTGGGCGCTGCAACTGCAAGCAGGCAGTCACCACTCACGGACTCACCAGCCCTGGCAGCCCACCACATCGGCTCGGCGTTTAGCGAAAGCAAATAACCCCGAGTCAACGTCGTCTGTAGTTGCAGTGCAGAGGACTCAAGACTTCCAACTTCCAAGAGTACTACGTCGCGCTATCCGCTGTCGCCATCGGCGTTGCCTTGTTCCTCCGATGAGAAGTGAGAACCCGTGCTGTTTTGAAACGTTCTCTCGCCCGCGCGCCATTATTTATCTGGGCCAGCAGCGGCGTCAGTAGTCGGTAGTCGGTACCCCACTACCCCTTCAACAAATTAAATCCCCCGGCGGCTCCGAGAGCTCACCAACCTTTCGACTTGGTTTCGCGAGGGATCTCCATCTCCGCCGTCTTCGTGAGTTTGCCGCGCGCTTCCTTTATAAGCAGGCTGCTGTGAGTGCCGTCTCGCAGCTTCGCACGGGAGGGCGGAGCAGCAGAGCTCGACGCCAGAGCGAAGAGAAAAAAAAGCGACAGAGCGAAGAGCCGAAGAGCAGCACAGCTGTCTTGGCAGACGTACAGCAGGTCAAGAGCTGCCTCGGAGCTTTGGCCGCAGTCTCGCAAACCGACAGGCACAACTCGTGATCGATCGGCGGCACGATGGATGGCGCGGGGGACACCATGGAGAGGGGCGTGCGAGCTCCGCTCCGGCCTAAGGTAAAAAGTTCATGAGCTCTCTTTCGTTCGCTCTCATGGAGTAGAGATAGGCTTCGATTTCGATCTCAGCAGCTGGTCAGCGGACGAGGAAGTAGTATCCATTTTTTGTCGCTCCATTTCTTGAACTAGAATGATTGGCCATGAGTCATGACGAGCGTGAGGTGATGCTGGTGTCCAATGCAACAACGTTTCTCAACGCACATGGCAGCTAGGAGGACTTGGTCATGGGAATTGGGGTGAGGATCTGACAATGGTAGTCGGTAGCTCTATAGCTGTCTAGCAGCCGTAACATGGTAGACGTAGACCAAGTCTAGAATAAAAAAAAAGATTTAATTAAGTCATTGACATGATTGATAGTTGTGGTATACGTACAGTACTGTCGTATACACGTACACATTAAACGTATAGTTTTAACGCCGGCGAAAGTTCGATGAACTGACTGATGATGGTCTGGACAAATATGCAAACGCACTGATCTTTCCGTCCTCACTTAACAATAGCCCTTATTTCCCCCGAGACAAGCACGAATGCACATGGGACGATTACACATACACAGTGGATCATACATGTTGCCCCCTAGAGTTAGAGTTTTTGGAACGGCTAAGTGTGTCCTCTTCGCCAATAATCTCCAGTTGTTTTTTATCTACTCCTTTGGCACACGGCTTTTCGCCGTCACGCAGCATGTACATGATTTGGCCTCCCTCGAGTTTCAAAAGGATTATAGCCATATAGGGATGGTCTCTGGCTCTGACAATTGCCGCGGTGGAGACTGGAGAGCAGCAGTAGTGGGAAATGGGAACTGATGGTTGGCAAAGAAGTCCCGTCAACTATGACGGTGGATGGACGGTGAGCGATGATCGGTGGGGTGTCACGCTTTGTAGCCGCTAGTGATTGGGAGAAAATATAGTTAGGGACTAGGTCAGGGTAGGTTTCTGGTGTGCTTGGGTGTGTGAGACAAAGACACTGAACGACCTGACGACCAACATGGCAACATATATATGTCCTAGTTAAACAAGACCATTTGAGTCGGGAATGAGGAGGTCCGTTATATATGCTATAGCATTGGAGGGTAATCAAGGTAGATACCGTAGTCTATGTACAATTTCTTTGTAAATGGCTTCATTCGAGAAGCCAGAGAAAACATATTTAGATGGCTTCACCCTTCTATATATTAAGAAAACATCCTTTTTCTTTTAGTTTCTTTCCTAGAGTCGTTTGATATCTAGCATTTGGCGGGGCTTCGCCCAAGAAGTTAGAGAAGCGAGAACCGAAATCCCTTGAGATGTCATGCCAAAGATTAGCCTGATTCGTGCTATTTTACATGGGATAAATATTACGAGGTAGACCTTGGGTAGCCTCAAGCGTCGGAGATGAGGAAGAGGGCAGCCTGTAGCTGACACATCTGGCCCTGGCCTTGTCGTTCCCGAAGCGCCATGGCCAGCAGGTCCGGTGGCGGCATCCACCGTGTCGTCAACGGGGGAGAGGAAGGAGCGATGAAGCGATTTGACCCGCATGCGTAGCCTCTGATAGAGCTGGGCGTTGCCTCTGCACACGCCGTCCCTGGGGAAAAAGAAGCGGCGAGGGGAAGTGGAGGCGACGAGAAAGATGAGGAAGAGGGCAGCCTGTAGCTGACACATCTGGCCCTGGCCTTGCCGTTCCCGAAGCGCCATGGCCAGCAGGTCCGGTGGCGGCATCCACCGTGTCGTCAACGGGGGAGAGGAAGGAGCGATGAAGCGATTTGACCCGCACGCGTAGCCTCTGATAGAGCTGGGCGTTGCCTCTGCACACGCCGTCCCTGGGGAAAAAGAAGCGGCGAGGGGAAGCGGAGGCGACGAGAAGGAAGCGGAGGCGGAGGCAGCAAGGTCTAGAGGTTTTTTTTTTTGCAGAGGTGGCGAGGCCTTTTCAACGTGAGTTGAAGGTCTAGAAGTGGACACACGGGCTGCGTCCATATGCAGAGATTGGGAGTCGGAGAGAACCCGGTGACCACCCTGGAGCTGCACGTGTCACGTCAGTATTAGTCAACATGAGTCGAATCGCTAGGAGATCTCCATTTTATTCACCCTTGATAGTTATCTTATGAAGCACAACTATTATTAGGGTTAGAACATTACGAAGCACTCCGCCCATCCCTAAATAATTGTTCTTCTCGTTTTCCGAAAAATAATTTTGACCAATTTTAAATAAAAAATATTAATATTTATGATATATAATTAATATATAATTTTTGTTATGTACTTAGATATACATTATATCTTGATATATCGTAAAAACAAAAATATTGTAGGAAGAAAAGTCATGACGTCTTATAATTTGAAACTGAAAAAATATTTATAAGATGGTAATTTAGAATTAAGTTCTAGCGTATATCTAGTTATTTTTAACATCATATAATAATAGCAAATACAAACCATTTAAAATAATTTAGATCAATACTATTGTTGTCGGGTAGGAACGACTCCATTCTATTGATGATTAAACGGTTTGCTTTTTTTTTTGTGAGAATTCCGGAGACTTGTTTTTATTTTCTAGAATGTCAAAAGGAGGCTATTCACACAAAAAAAAGAGACTAAAACGAGGCTATAAAATAAATCTCCAATTGTCACTACTAATGCTTGTATGCTCTTTTGGTTGTAGCTGCTCGCTCTTCCGTCAGGTCTCAGACGCTCTCCCTCGCTGGGAACGCCACACCTGCCGACACCCTGCACGCCGCGCCCCCCTTCCTGATCACTCCACGCCGGTTGGCATCGTTCACGCCGGATCGTCAGCGATCCATTGGAGCGAGGAGCCATGGAGACATGGCGGAAAAGGTAAAAGTTTTTGTAGTCTTGATGATCGTTTTCAACTAATCAATTTAACTAGTTCTCATTCTGTGGAGGATACCTTGTTAAACCAGTCAAATTTCATGGCAGAATACTCACTGTTAAATAACTCAATATTTGCTAAAGTGTTAGAGATGATCAGGGCAAGCAACAGTCTAACCTGTTCAATCTTCATAGAGTGCTCATGCTCAGAAAACACACGAGATGTCAAGATCCCAGCCAATCTGCATCATACTATTAGATCTGTCCGTGACCTTTTTTCATGTAAAAAACATGCAGATTGTCGGTTGTTCGGGAAAAATACAGACTTTCTTCTCAGTGACAATTCGTACAATTTAACCCATTGCAGACTCCGGAGCCAGAGACTCAGGACGACAACTTGCAAGTGCCGCTGCTTAATGATAAAAATAGCGCCGGCACCAAGGCGCCATTGGTAGTTCTCGGTGAGAAGAGCTCCATGTTCTGATTTTTCTTTTCGGAAAACACAGGTTATGCAGGAACATACTCTTCTTTTAATATTTGATCTGATGCTAGTTAGTTTAAGATTTGATTAATCAATATTAATGGATGGAGGAAGTACTTTAATGGAAAGAAATTGCAAAAACAAGATGAAGGTTTTATTTAAATGTTAAAAACCCAAATATAATGAACTGTGATGAAACATTAATTAATTATAAGCCTGTACTAACCGCATGGCACTAACCGCTGGAGTGTGGTGCCGCTGCTGCATTCAGGGTTCGAGTGTCTGGAGAGCATAGCGTTCAATGGCATCTCGACGAACCTGGTGATGTACCTGCAGACCGTCCTCCACGGCAGCAACGTGGCCAGCGCCTCCAACGTCACGATGTGGTTCGGCACTAGCTACATGATACCAGTGTTCGGCGCCATCATCGCCGACGCCTTCTGGGGCAACTACAACACCATCCTCGTCTCCCTCGCCATCTACCTTCTTGTATGCACGCACACGCCCTCCCCTGCCTTTCTTTTTCTTCATTCATTCTCCTAGCCGTCGCATTAATTGCATCCGGCGCTAGCTGATTCGATCTGCTGTCTGCGTGCGCGCGGCCACTGCAGGGGATGATCCT